>APFE030453578.1:107237-145363 GCA_000404065.3 Pinus taeda | reverse complement strand
TTATTTATTTACCATACCTCTCATTTATTTATATTTTTATTAATTTACCATACCTCTTTTATAAATATGGTATTTGGGCTTTGGCCCATAGGATTCACTTAAATAAAACCTATTCTTGAAAATGGGCGAATGGATTCACTTAAATAAAACCTATTCTTGAAAATGGGCGAATGGAAGGTTGTAACTCCTAATTTCAAGGGCTAAATTTACCTTTTTTACCCCCTCCCTTAAAATAAGGTGGGCTATTTGAGGTGATTTGTAAAAAATGTACTATGATACAAAATATTCGCCCACTAAAAATTTAAAACCCCTTAATTTCGCCAAAGGGCGAACATTCGCCCCTAAAATCACCCCTAAGAAAGAGGGACCACACAACCAAAATATTGATTTTCCATGTAGTGCCGACCCTGAAGCCAATTGACAGTAAAGGAGATCCTATGAGATTAGGATACAAGGGTAACCATGAAATCAGGCAGTGGAGACAAGAATACAAACCAAACCCACTCTTTCTGCCGAGTTCCCCTACAAATCCATGCCAAAAAATGCCCATGACTAGTAAGAAAAATTACTCAACTATATCAATGTAAAGCCATACCTTTGGGGTTGGAAGGCCCACCTTCAAACATACAATCATGACAAGTGGTCGAGGGACAACATGGCTGGGTCAAGTGGTGGAGACAATGACACATTGAGTTAACTGGTGGCTGCAAGGGAATGCTGGATGAGGACCATTTATGAGGAAATTTTTCTCCTATATACACTACCCACAGGTCTTGGGTAACAGGTACAATCAGACAACTGTTAAATTTTGTAGCACCAGAGGTGTCTTAGTCTCGAAACTTTGTGGAGAGGCTAAAACATAGGAGTTCTCCACAACCTATAAATTGTTTATGGAAATTGCACTTAGAAGTGTCTCAATTAGATTACTAGCAATTGCCCCTAAAGGTGCAAAGATACATTGAAGGAATTGAACATGTTTATGATGTTATTGCAAAAGTGTTGTAGCAAAGGAAAGATAACAACCTAAAGGGTGGAGGATGGAGGGGAGGAAATGTGTTCATGATTGCAACAGTCTCACACTTGTGTTGATGCCTGTCTGGAAGATGTTGCTCAAACCACCTAGCTAAATCATTTTTTTCCAATCATACCACTATGTCAAAATCTTATAGACATATTATATCCAAGCTAGAACATGCAAGGTAATGTGGAGAAACATTACCATAGGCCTTGGTGGGCACTGACGCACAAAAAATGTAATTGCATAGAGGAAACGACTAAAGTCAGTGTGTGTTTATATTGAGATTAAATAAAGAGAATCTTTCACTCGAGTGACCTTCAGATTATAAGATATATTGCAATCAACATAAAGAAGGGGATTTGTTTTAGAATTTTAGCTATCTCCTTTTAAAAAAATTAAATTAATTCAAAGCCATTTTCTTAGAGCCATTAATTCCAATTTTAAATTTAAATTTAAATTTTGTATAGCTAATATTTGTTGGAATTGCAAATTTATGTGGTGTAGTTTGCACAATCCAAGTGTCTAAGTAAACTTTCTAAGCATTGTATCCATTTATGCATTCAAAAATACAATTTTAAAAATGAAAAGGTACACATGCTATATGCATATATAGAACCAATATAGATCCATTTTGAAGATGATTAAATCTCTTGAGGTGCATACTTTTTTTCAAGTTTTGCAGTCTAAAAGAGGTTCACATATCAAGAGAATGGATCCTACACTTGGTAAATCTGTGGCTAAAATGGATCTAAACCAAAATGTTGTTCTTTAAATCCTTTTAGTTTTTTTTTTTTTTTTTTTCTAATTAATTGTATTTATTAAATTTACACAATTTTAATGTTTTAAGCAAGTTGAATTTATTTATTATACATAAAAATATTTTAAAAATCATAAATTACAATTTGACTAAATAATAGAACATATTTTTAAATTTAAATTGATTTATAATTAAAAATATATTTAAAACAACATAAAATCACAATTTATGGATAAGTTCCATAAGCGTACTATACTTGGGATAAGGAGTTAGGGAGAAAGAAAAAATACTATATTGAAGAGTTTAATCCCACTCATGATCATCAACAAAAAAACGTACATAAGGGCCAATATTTCTTGGAGAGCCAAAATCCTTATTGCTTAGCTAAGGACTATTTCTCATCAACTTTGTTGTGAAATAGTGCGGTGGTAAATGCCAAAGGAACCGTGGGAGGAAAGAGTACGTATTTTTTGCTCTTCCAAAAAAGTGGAAACATAAAAATATTTCATTTTAGAATGTGAAGCCTTCAAAGGCAATAGGGAAAGTTATGCAAATATTGATAGCTAGCTCTTGGGGTAATCTATTCAACGAGGGGTTTGTCAAGAAACTGAGAGCGTTTATTGTAAGTCTTCACAGGAAAATGGTTGAATACAAGAACTAGATGGAGATGTGTCCCATAGGCTCTTTTTAGCCTTGTGGACTTTAAAATAATTTATTTCTTCCTTTCTTTCTCATCTTTCCAAAAGTACTTACCTTTGCACATCTTGTGTGGGTCCCACAATAATGAGTGACTATGTAAGTTAACTATAGTTAAGAAGTCTTTATGTCAAAGATGACCATTCCTAAACAAAAAAAATACCCAATAACCTCTTAGGTTGAACAAATAATCAAATGTTTAATGTTAAAATATGGTTGGTTCAAAATTAAAAAATTTAGATTTGATTGAGATGTATGTAAATAAACTGTTAAATATCTTATATATAAATAATTTGAAAAATTAATCTGAAAGTGTTTAAAGTTATTATCTACTCATTAAATTATTTACACTACTTCTCTCACGAATTATAGGTATTTATCTGGAAGATGGCTATGAATTTGAAAATCCTTTCGTGGTTACTTGGATTATGGGTAGATGGTGGTTGGTTTAAAGTTCTTTGAATTTTGAATATATGACAATATTAAAACGATATTAACAATTTAATTTATTTTAAATAAAATTTCAATATATATTATTGTAATTATAATTTTTTTCTTCAATAAAAATATTATATTTAAAACAATTAAAATTAAGGTTTTATTGAACAAATTTGTATTTCATTTTTTATCCACTTTCATATTTATAAACGTAACTCCAATACTTTGTGAAATATATATGTTATTTAAATTTTTGGCATTTTCATTACAAAGCAAGATGATCCACTTAAAATAGATTCATATTTGAGCTGATCAAGATTTGTTATGGTAGGCTATTTACCATTTTTTTAAGTCATTAACCCACTCAAAATATATTCATATTTGATCTCACCAAAATTTGTTAACCTGACAACTTATTTTACAATTTTTTTTGGGATTTTCATAAGTCAACAAGATAATCTATTGAAATTAGATTCATAGTTGAATTCATGGAAATAATTCATTTGTTTCATATTTGTGCTGCCCAAGATTTGTTAACATGACAAGAATTTGTTTCATATGATGAATGAGATGGAAATTTTAGTACCTTACTGTAAACTATAAATAGACTCTGCATTTTCCATTTTATAAATTTGGATGAGAAGTTTTTCCATTTTATAAATTTTGATAAGAAGTAAATTGAACTCTACTTAAGAGAAGTTTAAACAACATCAAAGAAACTTTCAGTTGATAGGCACAGTGAACTTGAACTTGAAATATTAGGATCAATCGTCAGATGTGCATAAGTCATGTAATTTTAATTATGATGAAAATGGAGAGTTAATGGTTTCAATGTAATCGTAATTTACTGGTTCGCACTGGTAGTGAAATAATTAGCACCAAACTATGATACAAATAACTTCATGCTTTTAACTTAATTGTAGCTTAGTGCCTCTCACTTATAATCCTTTTTATCTGCTTGGTCAAAAATGGAATAAAGAGTTTCTGAGGAAATAAAGAACGACATTAATGCAATGTTTCAGAACAACATGGAATGGGCCTGCTTTGTGCTATAGCTATTTATGTTAATGCAACAACGAAAGCCTTCCCTATGACATGTCAAAAAATAAGAACCTAGAAGTCCTTGTAATGTTCCCAAACATGAAATGAAGTGATAAACAAAGCAAGCAAATAGTTCAACAATCAAAAAAATGAAATATACATTAGGCACCCATGAAAACACTGGAAATAGAAAATTGTTGAGCCATTTTATTAAACCTTCAAAGACAAATACAATGATAAATAGAGCGGTGCACCTGGGTTTGTCTCCAAGGACAAGCGTGACCAAACCCAAGTAAGCAAACGCTGATTTGAATGTTGCCCAACTACTGCACCAAAACTGATCTGTGCTGCCCAGAAACTGCATTGTCTGTTGGAATCAAATGGTTGGAATCACTACTTCATGTGCTCAAAAAATTATAAGATTTCAGCTCCTGGATCCTTAGCCAAAACCCACCAAAACCCAGGAAAGGTTTGGCCTAGTTCAGAATTCTGAAATTCAATCCCCAAGGAGCCCAACCTCTACTGCAACTGCATGACTTGGCCTACCTGAGTGAAGCTGGGAAACCTCCCAAAAACTATCCCAAGTCATTGGGATGAGCCCTCCTATGAATTTCCTTGCTTCCCAACTATGATTCCAGGCTGTGGCGCTTTCCCTCAAGTCCCACTTGTGGCTTAGACTGGCCCTTTGCGCTGTCCTCCAAGACTGGAATTTGAACTTCATGTTTTCTACACTCTCTTGCTCCAAAAATCCTCCTGAGTGCTGACATAAGGATGTTCTTCGAATCTCCTAGTTTCCCTGGCTAATAGCTAGCCCAATGAATCTCTCCCTTCAACTGCGTGTTCTCTATCTGCTGGCCCAAAAATACACACTTCTGGATGATCGCTGAATGGACTAGCTGTAAATTCCTCCTAGTGCTCCTCAAGATGCTATGAAATTGCCTTCCTAGGGTGGGACTCATAGTCCCCCAAAGCTAAGGTTGAACCTCCCGCTTGAGAGATTCATGGCTGAACAACCAGTTGACTCGGCTAAGCAACTCGAGAAAACAGTTATGTCAATTTCAATATGCAAGAGTGAATGAATGGCCAAGTGAGGAGCTCTTCCTCCTTATGGCTTTGTCAGCCTCCCATTTCCTCATGTGGGCCCCCTCCAACAGTTATATGAATTCCCTCCAAGCAATTCGAATTTCCTAGTACACTATCCCTCATGGGTGGCCCGCACCTTCCACTAGTAAAATAATTTGGTTGTATTTCCCCCAATTCCCTAAGTCAAAACTGCTTGGGTCCTTTTCCTTGGAAAAATTGTGCAAAATTGTGTAGAGACAAAGCATATTACAAATTATTTTAGGAAGGGACATGACAGTCCTCCCCTCCCAAATGTTGCTTGCCCTCAAGCAACTTCAAAGTTGGGTGCTCCAAAATGTGCTCACCCTCCCAGGTGGCATCCTCATCCGGCAAGTTCTTCCATTGTACCAAGAACTCCATGATAGTCCTACTCCTCAGCTTCCTCTCCTGCCTCTCCAAAATGACCTCAGGCTCCAAAACCAGGTGGCCCTCATCATCAACGGGGGTATCTCTACTATTGTTGTCACCTATTGTCCCAACACCTTTTTAAGGCATGAGACATGGAATATGTTGCCTACTACTCGGAGGCAGCTCCATCTTGTAGGCTACCTCCCCAACTCGCCTCACTACCCTGTATGGCCCATAAAAACGGGGATGTAGCTTCTCAGCCCCCTTTTGCTTCAACGTGGAATGCCTGTATGACTGTAACTGAAGGTACACTAAATCCCCCTCCTTGAAATGCCTCTCGATCTAGTGCTGATCTGCATACACCTTCTGTTGGTTCTTCACTATCACTAAGTTATCCTTGAGAGATTTGAGGATTTCTTGGATCTCTTGGATCCAATCTTTGGCCTTTGGGTCCTGACTTCTCCAAAAAAACATCAATAAAAGAGAATGCATCATAACCATACAAGGCACGGAAATGAGTCATACTAATGGACATGTGATGGGCGGTGTTGTAGCAATATTCGCCCAAATGCAGCCATCGAACCCAAGCCCTCTGCTGCCTAGTCACATAGTTCCTTAGGTACCCCTCCAACCACTGATTAACTCGCTCGGTCTGGACATCTGTCTGGGGGTGGTAACTCATGCTAGGGGTGAGCTCGACACCAACCAACCTGAAGAGTTGCTACTAGAAGCCTCCCATGAACCTGCTATCCCTATCACTCACGATGTTCTTAGGAAGCCCGTGTAACTGGAAGACCTCCCTAAAGAACAACTCTGCAACCTATAAAGCCAAATATTTGGTATGGATGGAAAAAATGTGGGCATATTTGGTCAATCGATCGACCACTACATAAATGCAGTCCTTGCGTTGTACTGTGGGGAGCCCCATGATGAAATCCATGGATATACTCTACCATTTCCCCTTAGGGATGGGATCCCACAGGATGAATCAACTCCCCTTTATTCTTTTGACATGCCTCACACTCTTGTACGTGTTTCAACACGTCCCCCCTTGAAGCCCTTCCATGTGAAGCACTCCCTGATTGCCATGTATGTTTTCCTGAACCCCTGGTGCCCTGACAATGGTGAGCCATGTGCTGCCTGGATTACTCTCTCCCTCAACTGTGAGTTGAGAACCAGAAATATGCACCACTTGTATTAGATGACCTCATCCATCACCCGGTAGAGCTCATCTGTGTGGGCACCCTCCAGAATCTCGCATGCCCTCCTGTCCTTGGAATACTCCACCAATAATTGGGCCTTCCCATCATGGTAGATGCTCATGAGTGATAGGCCTGCGAGTCTCTGGGATAGAGAATCAACCACCACATTGTGTTTCCCCCGCACATACTCAATGTTGAAGTCATAGGCCTACACCTTGCTGACCTATCTCTGTTGTATGTTGTTGAGGCCTTGCTAACCCATCTCTGTTGTCTATCGTTGAAGCCTTGCTGCCCCATGAAGTGACGAAGACTGTTGTGATCAATCTTCACCTGAAACCTATTACCCACCAAATACTGTCGAAACTTAGCCAAGGTATGCATGATGGCCAACATCTTCTTATCATATATAGAATATGAATTCTCATGGGGTAAGAGCTTCTGACTTTTGAAAGCAATGGGGTGCCCATCATGAGATAGTACCGCTTCAACTCCCTCCCTAGATGCATCACAGTCCACGGTGAAGGGCTAGGAGAAGTCCAAAAGTGCTAAAACTAGATAAATACTCATCACCTTCTTGAGGCGGTCAAAAGCTGCTTGTGTCCTATCTGTCCATGCGAAATCTCCCTCTCTTGGTCAGATCTATTAGGGGAGCTGCCAACTATGAAAATCCCTTGATAAACTTTTGGTAATAAGTGTAGATGCCCAAGAAGCCCCTCAAAGATGTCACATCTCTAGGTACTATCCAATCACAGATAGCTTGTATCTGCTCCTCATGGACCTTCACCCTATCTGCACCAATGATATGCCCCAAGTAGAGCATCTCTATCAGGCCAAACTCACACTTGGACAACTTGGCATAGAACTGTTGCTCCTCCAAAATACACAACACCTCCTCCAAGTGCTAGAGATGCTCCTCCCAAGTCTTGCTGTAAATCAAGATATCATCGAAGAAAACCAACACAAATCTCCTCAACTGCCTCTGGAACACATGGTTCATACATGAATAAAAAGTAGTTGGGACATTGGTCAACCCAAATGGCATGACCAGGGACTCAAATTTCCCATAATGGCACCGAAAAGTTGTCTTGGGGATGTCCTGATCCCTCATCCTGATCTGGTAGTACCCCGAATGTAGATCTATCTTAGAGAAGTACTTGGCTCCTCTAAGCTCATCCATCAACTCATCAATGTGGGGGATGGGGTACCGGTTCTTCAGTGTCTTCCTGTTGAGGACCTGGTAGCCAATGCACATGCGCAAGGTCCTATCCTTCTTCTTCACCAACACTACTGAAGAAGCAAAAAGACTACAACTTGTCCTGATATGGTCCAATGGCAACAAATCTTTGATGGCCCTCTCAATCTCAACCTTATAGGCCTTAGGATGCCTATAAGGGGTAGTGATCACCGCCTGCACACCTGAATCCAGCTCGATGGTGTGCTGGAATCCCCTATCTAGTGGCTGCCCTGGTGTTGTGTTGTACAACAACCCCTCCATTTCAAAATTTTCTTAATTTTATTCTTAGATGCTAAATAGGAAATAGGGTCCCTTTAGTTTGTAAAAAGCAATGAAATCTTTACATATAAATCAATTCTTTGTTTCTCGTTTTTTTAAATAAAGATGTTAAAAAAAACCCTCTAAAAACAACACACATCACATGCACTTAAGGCCCAAAAGAATTAAATATAAATATTAGTGTAGTAATGCGAAGTTACCGATTAATCCTAAATGTTAGGCTTCTTAAAACAATTCATCGGTGAACATGCAATTGTGATAAACTATCGCATATCGCATATCGCCAATTCCAATAAACAAGTTGTAATGGGCCATTGAAACTTTGTGATGCGATAAGATTCTCGCATCTCGCATATCGCTAAAAATCGTATGAAGCCACACTTGAAAAACTTGCAATGCGATATGTCTTGATCGCATATCGCAATCCCAACAGATACAGACAAGACTCACCTTGGGGGAATGCAATGTGATATTAAATATAAATAAAGTGATAATAAAAAGAAAACATTATCCAGGTAGGGTAAATAAGGATTTCCCCAACTCTTTGTGCCAAGTCATCATACATCGCAATCGCATAAATTCTAAAGGCTTTTAGAACATGGTGCCTACACCTTCTCATTTGCGATATGCGATGGCTCTTAGAATATTAAAATAATATATATTGAAATTTCTCAACACAAAATTGGATGATTGATGGCACACGTTCTAATTAGGCCTTGGGAAAACTGCGATGCGATCTATTTATTAAAGAATTTAAGTTTGACGTTGTTCAATACAGTGAGGCATTAAGAACAATAATGACTACGGTCCTTCAAAGATTTCATCTTGCATGTTAATAT
Organism: Pinus taeda; assembly: GCA_000404065.3. Lineage (NCBI taxonomy): Eukaryota > Viridiplantae > Streptophyta > Pinopsida > Pinales > Pinaceae > Pinus > Pinus taeda. The sequence goes on along the minus strand of APFE030453578.1, from coordinate 136,389 downwards.
CAATTCATAATACAAAATCTTTGCACCAAATGCTCCTGCCTTGATCTTCGACTGTACTATTATCACCACTATCTGTTCAAGCATTAGTCGCTTTGAAGGTTTAAGTTTATCGCTCTTTTCTATTTCATATAATTGTAGTTTGAATTTGGTAGTATGCAGCCAGCTAAAATGACAAAGAAGGCCCGAAAGATGAAAGCTTCCCCTGCAAGCCGAAGGAATGAAAAAAGTTGTGTTAATCTCAGATACAACATGCTAGGACTGTGGGAAGATTTCATGGGAAGGAATATATGATATGTTGGAAAGGGAAAACCCAAAGGTAACAGAAGGATAGACAACGACTGACGAACCTGTAGAGTCAGAGAATACACTTAGTGATTTAGTCGATTCTTTCCTTCACCAAATAGTGGCTTGCGTAAAGATTTTGCCATATAATGACATGGTAAAATGGGTAGTTGAAGGTATCAATATAGCAGACAGAACACTTTTCACATCTAATGGGAGAATATTTGGGTCCTTTAAACCCTAGGATTTGAAGAAAATGTATCATTTTCTAGAGCCTCAGAAGTGCTACAACAAATCATTCCTTGAAGCTTTCGCGAAGGAAAATGAAGTAGAGCTTGACCCCATCAAACAATGGAGGCATTTTCCTAACAAACACAAGAACAAGTCATCCGGTGTGTATTCTGTGGACTCCCTAGCATCTCCATATTGTTATGCTACTGCAATGATGTGTAGATTATTTGGAAGCCCCAATTCTACTAATTTTCCCATTGAAATGGTTCCCTTAATAGAATTGGCTCTAAATTCTTATGTGATGGATTGGGCAACCATTCTATTAGATAAAATGGCTGTCCAAATACTTGATTATAGGAAGAACGGGATTGTTACAACTCGAGTGGTTCCCCCATTTTATATGAACTCATATATAGTTGACACCATTTGTTTTAACTTCGATTTTCCTATCATGGGATGGAAATGGACTGTGTAAGACCCAACCCCTATCCATATTTACCATAAAGACCTATGGCAAAAGCAATACAAGAAACATTTTTTACAAAATTGCCATGGCTTCATCCTACCCATTCATCAGACCATCTTTAATAGACTAGCCCCTCGATTGTTTGAGGAAACCATCATCAATCTAACTTCAATTGGCAGTTAGTTTGGGGAATAATTGTTTACATACGTTCGGGTTTATGGTAGCATCACCGATTCGCATGTCCTTCCTCTATATGTCCCGGATAAACTATTGGCTAGGGAAATAGTCTGTCAAACGGTTGAAAAGGACCTTACAAAAAGTCTCGAAGATGCCAAGAAATAGTTATGGCCTGCCTTTCTGATCCGATGTGGTATCTATTCATTGCATGACCACAAACATGCACAAGCTGAAGCTGAGAAAATAAGGGGTCTGAACCTAGATGTTATTCCTAGAAGACCATATGACCCAAATAAAGTTTCTTATAATTTTACTACTTAGGTAAAGGTTAAGCAATTCATCCATGAAAAAGATGAATTCAATGACTTCTTCAGATCAGCAGAGACATTTGTGCAAGTGAGCCATCTCGCAAAAATCAATCTGGAACCAGGAAAAATGGACCAATTCATTCAGTACAGGGTACAAAGGCTTGAGTCAGTACCACTAGAATTATTGAACACTACACTAGTCATCCAACAAACAACACAAATCATAGAGCAAATCATAGAGCAGGATATAGAGAAAAGTTCTGGTGAAGCCGAGACAAGCGAGAAAGCTAGTGAATAGTTGGACACAGATGTTCACATTGATCCGGTGTTGATCAAAGAATGGGAACAGTTTGACCTTTAGATTAAGGGTCAAAGTGATACCCAAACTGTTATCACACCACATTCTTCCTTAAGACAACAACCCATAGTTCATGATCCTGTGGTTGAAAAGGCATCCAACAAGGATTCAAATGTGAGGGAAGTCGAGATAATTCCTGAGAATCCTTCATCAGAGATTATATTGAGTATTGAGGAGATCCCATCGTTGGATGTGCTTTATAGCCCTAAACACAGGGTTGTAGTCAAAAGACAGAGGAAGAAGAGGAACATAGACCAGGTATTGGCAAATGTCTCTCAAGATGAATACATGAATGTCATTTGGAAAGATTCAAAAGTTGATCCCTTCGAAGATTTGACTAAATTATCTCAGTTTGCAGGTGCATATACAGCTTCCATGGTCGATAAAGAAACTGAAGTTAATAAATTTATCAAGGAAAAATATCAAAGGATTAAACAACTTGAAGATTAGCTAAAGGTCGAGAAACAAAGGATTAATCAACAGGGAATTGAAAGACAACAACAACTATCCCAAGAGTTTGAACAGCTAAAATTGGCGCATCATGAAGAGATTAAAGCTAAGGATGAGCAAATAATGCAGCTACAACTCTCAATAGAGCAGTTCAAAGAAAATCCTAAAGTTGAAGAGTTTATAAAGGAAGCCTTAGCAATAGTTAATTTCTTATCTCAACAGCTAACACAACTCTGCTAAAAGGTATCCCTCATTCATCCATTTTGCATAAAAACCAACACACTGGTAGATCAAGCAGTCAATTCCAGATTGGAGTTCAAGGAAGCAGATGACAAGATTATGGATTATATCTCTTGGCAAAATACAGAAAAGGGAAGGGCTACTAAATTACCAGTGATTAAAGAATCTCATAAAGAGATATTATTCTCAAAATGGTAGACACAACTGATTATGTTGGAAATAATACTGAGAGGGGGGGTGAATCAATATTATCTGGTCAATTATTTTCTTTTTCAAACCCAGAACATATACTCTACTTCAGTTAGAGAAAACTGCATATATATGCAACTACAGATAAGGAGACCTGCGTATACCATACAGACTTATAATTTAGAATATTCTACAGATGTTGAACATTAATCTGTGCATCAGGATCATATAAATAGTAACCAGGAACAAAAAAATAGAGCAGAAGACAATCACACACAAGAACACAAGATATAAGGTGGAACCCCAATGTGGGTGAAAACCACCTGCTGCAATATGTCTCTATCTTTTCAATTAGAAAATTATTTTTACAATGATTCTGTACTGGTGCAGTCCTTTACCGGTACGCAGGCTGCTACCTGTAGAGAGCTACAACCCTCTCTCATTTTCCAGCTTCTCCTGGAAGGGAGCTACAACCACCTTAGTTCTTGTACTAGTTGAGAAACTAGTATGCAGGCTGCTACCTGCAAAAGACTACAACCTTCTCTTCCTTCCAGGGACCATGTTTCATAAATTTTCAGACTGGATCCACAAATAACATCAAGAATTTCTGCATCAACCAATCACCTTTTCACCAATCAAAACTGAATCAAAATAAACACTTCTCTAACGACTGTACCCAGATCATAATAACAGTAATCACACCCCACTTCTGAACCCAGAACACTGTAGCAATAAACATAAGCAGCTAGAACATAAATCAAGAGATGTACGCTACTTCACTATTCAGAAACCTGCGTACAGATCTATAAATTGGTTCTTTTATAGATCTATAAATTCATTCTTTCAAACATTCAGATATTAGATAACCCAGATTATCAGATTTATAGATCAAGCGTGCGCCACATATCACAGATCAAAATCATATAGAGATACCACTATTCCAGCCTTAAGATTTTGACCCATCAATAGAACTTATCCTTCTCCTTGCGCTCAGGTTCCTTCTTCATTCAGACCTAAATCTGCACCATAATCCAATCACAGTATTCCAGATCTAGCACTTTATCAGATATTCAATAATTCAGAAGATGCCTTGCCAAATGATCTCCTTCCTCTTTTATAGCCTTAGGCCTTTCACAATACCATGGACCAAAAACCATAGCAATTCAATACCATGGACCCAATACTTGGGATCAACACTTATGACAGGATACCATGGCCCAAAACCATAGGTTCAAATACCAAGGATTAAATACCACGGACCAAAACCATAGGATCAAAAATTGTCGGACTAATACCATGAACCAACCATAAGATTTCCCATGTGCCTGCGCTTTTCTCTGCATGAAAGTGCGTGAACTTTTCTCTGCATGAAAGTGCATGAACTTTTCTCTACATGAAAGGAACCTTTTTTTTTTTCTGCATGAAAGTGCGTGAACTTTTCTTTGCATGAAAGTGCGTGAACTTTTCTCTGTGTGAAAGGAACTTTTCTCTGCATGAAAGTGCGTGAACTTTCGTGCACTATAATTTTTCATCTGAGATGAGTGGGTTGCCATCAAGTACAAAATATGTATCATAATGCCAATAGATTAAAGAAAAAAGAGCAACTTCAAGGGCCAAGGCAACAAGGAATAATATCATTGAATTGATAAATGACAATTTACATAGCGTCAACTTAATTTTTGAGTGCACCCCTAAAAATCTTCCTAAGGTAAAAGTATTGGAAAAACAATGGAAGCAAGATATGAACACCAGAGAAGAAAAACTCAAAAAATTAAAAGGCCTCAATTGGGATACCCATTGGATCTATTTAGTCAAACCACATAGCCAACAAATGATAGTAAAATGTCTTGCGTATGCAGTCGATCACATGATACCTGAACTCTCAGATGCGGTGTGCACAGGTCAATTGCATGCCAGGATGAGTCATCCACTGGAAGTCCAAACTATGCTTGAGATTTGTCAACTAAAGCCACAGGAGGAATGATAGATGCAATGCATCTTTTTGAAGTTATTTGCAATTCTATTTTTCTCATGAAATCCCATATTTTTAGAGAGGCTATTCCAACCACTCCAAGCATCTTTTACGAACAATTTGTTTTTATTTTTACTATCAAGACCCTTTCATGTCATTTTAGAAAGGGTCTTGAATTTGTATTAAAATTGGATTGAAGAAGAGAGCACTTTTGCTTTTCTTAATTTATTTTTTGTAGAGAGCAAGGATCAAGGTTCAATTTTTTTTTTTGTAAGCGAACTTCAAAAGGACTTGCATTTCTGTATCTTTTTGGAGTTTTCAGAAATAAAAAGGAATGAACCAGACTGTTACTTCAGTAGCACGTTCAAATACATATGGTACTTATATCTATGTCATTTTGTTTCATGTTAGGCAAATTAACAGTCTTTTGATTTAATATTGTTGTATATGTGACTATCCATTCAATTATGCATTTATATCACTTCTGAGTAATTATGAAATTGATATCTTGAATATGTATGTTGGTAATTAATGTTATTATGATATGTGATCTGTCTTATATTACTTTGTTTGAAGTAATCATCGTTCATGCTTAGCTTTTGTAATTGATTGATTAATCTTTATTAGTGATTGATTACTTGAAGTCATCATAAATCACATAGATATTGAGTTACTCGGGTTATATATATATATATATATATATATATATATATATATATATATATATATATATATATATATAGATATATATATATATATATATATATATATATATATATATATATATATATATATATATATATATATATATATATATATATATATATATATATATATATATTATATATATATATATATATATAATATATAATATATATATATATATATATTAGTATATTTTCAGAAGTATTATCATTCAAACCATCTATCATCCTTTCACATATTTTAAACACCCACTCATCAAAACGGATCTTTATTGGGAAACTGGTCCCATATTATCCAGTTGGAGCCACCATACCAAACGGAAAAATAACTCTATTAAGGGCCAGACCGGGTGGTTATCCCTCAATGTTGTTGCAACGATTTTAGAGGCATCAACATTTTTGGCGCTAGAAGGAGGGCATGACTGCGAATGACGAGTAAATCTAAATCTACAAGCCATTCTAAGAGTAAAACTCCCTCACCATCACCTCCAACTTCTCCCTTGCATTCTAAATCTCCTATTCCCAAGTGATAAGTTGAAAAGAAAAATACAAAACCCACTGCTGAAACCCTCAACAAGCTAGACAGTCCTTCTTTTGAACCTCCTGAAGTACAATCTTTGATTCACACACTCTAGGGGATTTCAATATCCCAGGAAGAGTCAAAGTTATCCCAAGGCAGTGTTACTTCTCAATACATCCCATCGCATCCATTAACTAGGGAAAAGAGTGAAAATCTTGGTATCCCACCAGTTGAATTCCCTCTACCAAGTCGAAAAAGGGCTAGAATGACACCATAAGAATCTAACAACGAGACTTTGTCCTCATCATCATCCATTCCATCCATACCATTGCAAGGTCATACACCCATTTCCCAACTCCAGATCATAGTCCAAACAGGTACAAGAGCTTCAACATCCTCTACCCAATCACTTTCAACTGCTTCTTCACCCTCTTCTACTAATAGCTCAACAATGGCACATAATCAACCTCAACCGAGGCCATGGACCAACCCAGGAGCTGTCAGAATGCCTGCACCTTTGACCCAATTTCTAGCACATCCTGAAAAATGGCTACCTAAATTTAATCTTGACAATGGCCTGTTAGCAGAAGAATATACAAACAATTTCATGTTATCTGTTAACTTGAATGGAGTAATGGAGGAAGATGCTATTGTAAGACTATTTCCATACACTCTACAAGGAGCAGCAAGATCATGGTACTTTTTGTTACCACCAGGGTCTATCAATAGCTGGGATGCTTTTCAAGAGAAATTTCTAACTATGTTTGGAGACGATAGGTCTACAACAACTTTGATTAATGACCTCTCCAACTTAAAAGCCAAACCAAAAGGACCCATTAAGGACTTTAACTCACCTTCAATAAGTTATTGAATAAAATATCTGCGACATCCAAGCCTAGTGAGGAGGTCCGAAATGAATGGTACATTTATTCTTTGCCTGCAAACATAGCTATCTTCGTTGATAGAGCTACCAAACCGACATTAGCAGAAAATATGAAGGAAGCAATAGCTGTTGGAAAACATATCTTGGCTTTAGAAAATAAAAATTCTCTAGAGGAAAGGAAATCCAATAAATTTACCTTTAAAGATGATTCAAAGAAGAAAGAAACCAAAGATCCATATGATATGGAAGGTCTACAAAAAGTTCTTAAAACTATGTCCATTGAAATGGTAGAAATAAAAAAAAACAGGTGGCTGATACTTCTACAAAAATATCATTTAGGTATTTTAAAAGAAATCAGCCAACTAATCCGAAACCACCCATTGCTATATCCAAGTAGAATCTGATTTAGATGATGATGAAGAAGAAGACACAGTTTTATCAGCCGAAGAAATAGAGGAAGATGAAACAGTTAAATGTCATGGAATGTGGGATTTTATTTTACCTAACTCTGATAATGAAAGTGAACAAGAAGCTCTACCAGTAAATACTAGAAGTAAGAGTATTGTAGAGCCTAATCAGTGAAATCAAAAGAATAAAAATTCAAATCCTATTGCTAAAGAGAAATTTCCAACAAAGAAAACTCCAGTTTCATCTCCCCAAACTCAACCCTCTTCATCCAATCCTCCCTCATCATAAAAAATGCTAGTAGTTTCAGATTCCATGGATTATAACATAGTTGAAGATATGAAGAAGACTAGAGAAAATATTTCTCTGCATGAACTTAGCAAGCTTGAACATCAACAAAATTTGTTGCTTAAAGAATTAAATGCAATACCTTCTTCTCCTCTTCCAACCAGTGTTTTATCCAAGGCTGCCAGAGGATCAGGTAAACCACAATATGATAAGGTGGATTCTACCGATGCCGTTTTAATTGTGGATAGATCAAATTCTCATACTCCTCCTTTTCTCTTGACTTATGAGATCCACAATAGAAATTTGCATAACTACTTGATGGATTCAGGGGCTTCATCAAATATAATGCCAGCATCGGTTTGCTCCAAATTAAATATTGAATCCCAGAAGTCTGCAGTCCATATTGTCCAATTAGATCGAACTAAGGTTCAAGTTTTAGGAGAAATAAGTTCAGCTCCTATTAGACTATCTATTGATCCAAGGGTTGTTCAAATGAATGATATATTAATTACTGACATCCCTGAGTTTTATGGTTTAATTCTTAGTAGAGATTGGTCTGAAAAACTTCATGGTTATATTTCAACTGATTGGTCTCACATGTGGCTCCCCTATAATGGAAAGCCAAATCAAATCAAAATTAACCGTGAAGAACACTTGACTCACACAGTGACTGAATTCGAAGAAGAAAATCAACCTGTAGCCTTCAATAATAACATTCTTGGAAACTATTTGGCTGAATCTTTTTTTGGGAACTTCAATGCTCAACAATCTCCTTTTTCTGTTAATAATGTCATATCACAAGTTGAAAATTTCTCCTGTACCGATACTTCTAAGTGTGTTAATGTTGTAGATAAACCTGTAAATAAGCCTTTATTTTGGTCTTTGTATTTTTATGGATCTAAATCCAATGACGGTGCAGGAGAATGATGTATTTTAGTCAATTCCAAAGGATAAAAATGATGTTATCATGTAGATTAGAATGAGTGTACCAACAATAGTGCAGAATATGAAGCATTGATTCAAGGTCTTTATAAAGCAATAGGCCTGAATATCCAATATCTGAAAGTATTTGGTGATTCTGAAATTGTCAATAAACAAGTGAGAAATACTATCCATTGTCTTTTGGGGCATTTGAAACATTATCAATCACTTGTTCAAGATCATATAAATCATTTTATGGCATTTGATATTTCTCCTATTCCCAGATCACAAAATGCAGCAGCAGATATCTTGCCTAATGCTGCTTCTAAACTACTTCCATCTGAGGATTATAGTCTAGATAGATTTTCTATTGAATTAATTTTTCAGCCATCTATCCTAGATAATGTCACCAATTGGTGTGTGTTCAATCATGATGAGGATATCCTAAATTTATTGACATTTGAAGGATCTTATGATGATCAAATCATTGATGAAAATGATAATTATCTTCAATTAAAACAGAAATTCAAAGAAAATCCTATTCCAAAATCTGTGGTTAAACTGGAAGATCTTTATGATATTAAGGATAGATTCAAAAAGGTCACTAATGCAAGACTTCAAAGTTCAACTTTAAGGTTTGAATTAGTAGACCTTGGTACAAATACCAAACCAAAAAATTTTAATCTAGGGCTTGGACTTTCACCCGATGAAAGATTTGCTTTCATCCAATTATTGAAGGAATACAAAAATGTTTTTTCTTGGAATTATGAGGATCTGAAGACCTATGATACATTTATTATTCAACATACAATTCCAGTGATTTCTGACGAGAAACCGGTACAACAGAAATTAAGGAAAATTCACCCCAATCTTGAGAGTCAAATCAAAATGGAGTTGAATAAACTCCTTAAAGCCAAAATAATCTTTCCTGTTAGACATTCGAAATGGGTCTCAAATTTGGTACTTGTCAGGAAACAAAATGGAGATATTAGGATTTGCATAGATTTTAGAAATCTCAACAAAGCATGTCAAAAAGATAATTTCACATTACCAACGATGGAACAGATACTTCAATCAGTAGTTGGCTCCGAGTTAATGTCTTTTCTTGATGATTTTTTAGGATATAATCAGATCTTGGTACATCCAGACAATAGATTAAAGACAACATTCATAACCAAATGGGGAACATATGCTTATCAGAAAATGTCTTTTGGTTTGATAAATGTTGGAACTACTTTCCAATGATCCATGGATAAAGCTTTCAAAGGTTTGATCAATAAAACGGTCGTTGTTTACTTAGATGACATAATTGTTTACTCTAAGAAAAAGAGCAGCCATTTGCATGATTTAAAGCAGATCTTTGAACGTTGCAAAAAGTATGGGATTTCCTTAAATCCCAAGAAATCATTCTTTGTTCTTAATGAAGGTAAACTTTTAGGGTTTATTGTATCCAAAAATGGCATATACATTGATCCTAACAGGACAAAAGAGATTTTTGATATTCCTTTGCCACATAATAAGAAATCTATGCAATCGTTCTTGGGACAGATAAATTTTGTGAAAATATTCATTATTGATTTTTCTCATATTGTTTTATGCTTGCAATCCATGATTAAGAAAACTTCAGTTTTCAAATGGGGACATAACGAAAGAGACGTTTTTGATTTGATCAAACAAGCAATCATTAATGCTGCTGCATTGAATACTCTAAATTTTTCTAGTCATTTTATTTTGTATTCTTTGGCCATTGAATCATCTTATGTTGTTGTTTTAACACAAAATGATCAGCAAGTGGAAGCACCCATATCTTTCTTTAGTTCCAATTTACAAGGTGTCGAGCTTAATTATTTAGAAGTCGAAAAACAAGCCTTCACTGTGTTTAAGTCTATTAAACATTTTAGACCTTTTCTCCTGAAAACACATACAAAAGTAATAGTCCCATTCTCTGCATTGAGGCAATTTCTAATTCAAAGAGAAGTAGGAGAGAAAAGAGCTAACTGGGTAACAACTTTACAAGAATATGATATTGACATTAAATGAGCAAAAATTGTTAGAGGACAAGGTTTTTGTAGGTTGCTAGCAGGAGCTTCCAATATACCAGATCATGAAGATTTAGGTAGTATTGCACAAGAAAATGAGATATGTATAATTGATTCTGAATCTCAATATGTTGATCTGGTTTTTACATAAGAAATGGATATGCCCCCCTGAGTTCAGCGAGAAAGCCAATGAACAGTTGGACACAAATGTTCACATTGATCCGGTGTTGATCAAACAATGGGAACAGTTTGACCTTCAGATTAAGGGTCAAAGTGATACCCAAACTATTATCACACCGCAAGCTCCCTTAAGATAAGAACCCATATTTGATGATCCTATGGTTGAAAAGGAATCCAACAAGGATTCAACTGTGAGGGAAGTTGAGATAGTCCTTGAGAATCCTTCATCAGAGATTATATTGAGTATTGAGGAGATCCCACCGTTGGATTTGTTTTATAGCCCTAAACATAGGGTTGTAGTCAAAAAGTAGAGGAAGAAGAGGAAAATAGACCAAGTATCGACAACTATCTCTCAAGATTAATACATGAATGTCATTTGGAAAGATTCAGAAGTTGATCCCTCCAAAGACATGACTAAATTATCTCAGTTTGCAGGTGCATATACAACTGCCATGATCGATAAAGCAACTGAAGTTAATCAATTGATTAAGGAAAAAGATCAAAGGATTAAACAACTTGAAGATCACCTAAAGGCCAAGAAACAAAGGATTAATCAACAAGTAATTGAAAGACAACAACAACTATCCTAAGAGTTTGAATAGCTAAAACTGGTGCATCATGAAGAGATTAAAGCTAAGGATGAGAAAATAATGAAACTACTACTCTTAATAGAGCAGTTCAAAGAAAATCCTAAAGTTGAAGAGTTTATAAAGGAAGCCTTAGCAATAAATAATTTCTTATCTCAATAGCTAACACAACTCTGCCAAAAGATATCCCTCATTTATCCATTTTGCATCAAAACCAACACACTGGTAGATCAAGCGGTCAATTCCAAATTGGAGTTCAAGGAAGCAGATGACAAGATTACAGATTATATCTCTTAGAAAAATACAGAAAAGGGAAGGGCTATTAAATTACTAGTGGTTGAAGAATCTCATAAAGAGATATTATTCTCAAAATGGGAGACATAGCTGATCAAAGAAGAAAGTGCAACTTCAAGGGCCATGGTAGCAAGGAATAATATCATTGAATTGATAAATGAAATACAACGCCAACTTAATTTTTGAGTGCACCCCTGAAAATATTCCTAAGGTAAAAGTATTATAAAAACAATGGAAGCAAGATTCAAACACCAGAGAAGAAAAACTCAAAAAATTAAAAGGCCTCATTTGGGATACATATTGGATCTATTTGGTCAAACCGCATAGCCAACAAATGACAGTCAAATGTCTTGCTAATGCAGTCGATCGCATGATACCCAAACTCTCGGATGCGGTATACACAGGTCAATTGTATACCAGGATGAGTCATCCACCGTAAGTCCAAACTATGCTTGAGATTTGTCAACTAAAGCCACAAGAGGAATGATAGATGAAATGCATCTTTTGAAGTTATTTGCAATTCTATTTTTCTCATGAAATCCCATATTTTTAGAGAGGTTGTTCCAACCACTCCAAGAATCTTTTACGAACAATTTGTTTTTATTTTTACTATAAATACCCTTTCATGTAATTTTAGAAAGGGTCTTGAATTTGTATTAAAATTGGATTGAAGAAGAGAGCAAGGATCAAGGTTCAATTTTTTTTGTAAGCAGACTTCAAAAGGACTTGCATTTCTGTATCTTTTTGGAGTTTTCAAAAATAAAAAGGAACGAACCAGACTGTTACTTCAGTAGCACATTCAAATACATATGATACTTATATCTATGTCATTTTGTTTCATTTTAGGCAATTTAACAGTCTTTTGATTTAATATTGTTGTATATGTTACTATCCATTCAATTCTGCATTTATATCTCTTCTGAGTAATTCTGGAATTGATATCCTAAACATGTATGCTGGCAATTAATGTTATTATGATATGAGATCTATCTTATATTACTTTGTTTGAAGTAATCATCGTTCATGCTTAACTTCTGTAATTGATTGATTAATATTTATTAGTGATTGATTACCTGAAGTCATCATAAATAACATAGAAATTGAGTTACCCAGGTTAAATATATATATAGATATATTAGTATATTTTTAGAAGTATTATCATTCAAACCATCTATCATCCTTTCACATATTTTATACACCCACTCATCAAAACACATCTTTATAGGGAAACTAGTCCCATATTATCCAGTCAGAGCCACCATACCAAACGGAAAAGGAACTGAATTAAGGGCCAGACCGAGTGGTTATCCCCTAATGTTGTTGCAGTGATTTTAGAGGCATCAACACCTGGTAAAATATCCCCAAACACCACTGAGTACCCATCCAACAAGGCTTGTATGTCTGGAGATGGTGGTTGGGCCTGCCCTCCAACCTCTGAAACCCTCATCGCCCCTGCCCATGCGATGCCCCCATGTCACAAATCTACCTCCATCCATGTGCTAGGACTGCCTTTGGTGCATATGAATGCATGCCTCTAAGGACCACCGATTTGCCATCCGGCTCGGTGAACTCCATTTCCAGTTTCTTCCAATCTGTAGTGACTCACCCAAGGGAGTACAACCACTGGACGCCCATCACCACGTTGGTGTCTGGCACATCGACCAGAAAGAAATGGTCACTCATAGAGTAGTTCCCCATAACTACTGTCAAAGCAGGCACATACCGAGTGCATTGCATTGTACAATCACCTAGTACCAGGACTAGAAAACCCTCAAACTCGGTCATGGTGAGGCCCCTCCTTTGAACCAACTGGGCATCTATGAAGTGGTGGGTAGCCCCACTATCAACTAGGACCAACACTCAATGTCCCTGTATAGTGCCTCTGATCCTCAATGTTAGGAATTTGGGGACCCCGCATAAAGAAGCAAGCACTCCCCTGGATGGGGCAAAGGATGCCCCTCCCTGTGGAGGTGGTGGTGGTGGTCCCCTATCTGCTAAACTCTCACTGTCTCCCATACCATACTCCTGCTCCACCTCATCCTCTTGGTCACTTTCTGAAAAAACCTTAATGTAATGTGTTTTACCAACAGTGCACCGATGGACTGGTGTTGAGGGCTCTCGAAAAGTGAAGCACAACTTCCTCCTCTGGAGGTCCTTTCGTGTCTCATCATCCAGCTTCCCTTGTCCTTGGGTGGTTCTCTGAGGTGGAGGTCTAGTGTCATGTCCCTTCTGGGGAAAAGGTGCCTTTGTAGGAAAGGGTGCTCGTGTATTGGGGATGACCCCTTGCAAATCTCTGGCGCACATAACTGCTTCCTACAACGTGGAGGGTCTAAGTGACTTCACCAGTCCACGCAGGGGATCGAGTAAGCCCTCTATGAAGGTGTATACCCTTTGAGCATCTGATAGGTTGGCACCATCACTAAAATTCATAGAAACTCTGAGATGTATTGATTTGGGTTGCCTGTCTGGTGAAGTTGGGTTAACTCCCTGAAATGAGTCTCTGGATCTCTCAGGTCAAATCTTTCCACCACCCTCCTGGAGAAATCCTCATATGAAGCCACATTGGCATGCCCCAGGGTAGCCAAACCATGAAACCACTAGTCATGGGCTTCCTCCTCCATGTGCAGTGTGGCCATCTTGATGGTTTCCATCTCTGTCATCCAGTTGATTTGGAAATGCATGTCCATCTTCTCAACCCAAGCCTAAGAAATGCACTTGGAAGTTCCATCAAATGTAGGGAAGTACATCCTCCTATGGTCATCTACATTTCATAGCTCTACGTGCCTTGTCCTCCATAGCCCTTGCTCTTCTCATTCTACTTGAGCTTGCAGAAATATCTGAAATAGAGTGCTTCCCTGAAGTTTGCACCCATTGACTGCCATTCTCTAAAGTGTTCCCCCATCTGTGAAGGGTCTTCAGTCCTTGTTTGTTCAATCTATGCCATAGGCATGAAAGAGGGTAGTGTGACTTGAGTTGGCCCACTAGTTGATGGGGGCTATGCTACTGGTGAAGGGTGATCGAATTGCTGAGAGGCTCCAGAAGTTTTCCCAAATAAGAATCCCCTAAGGGTGGTTCTCTCCCGGTTTTGTATTTTAATATCCTCTAACATCTCTTTCTTCCCCTTTGCTAAATCATTCAAAGCCTTCAAGAGGCTGTCAAAATCCATATCCTCCTTGCTCTTGGGCTCTACCATATCTTCCTCTGCTACCACTGCCTTCCCCCTGTCCTCCGTGTCTGGAGTGATTTCCAACTCTCTTTCTTTGCTCCGGTACCTCTACCTCTTGTATGTAATATTTTTTTGACCCCTTCTCTCATAGGAGAAAATCCCCACAATTGAGCCAAGACCTAGTCTCTGATACCCCTGTCATGTTCCCAAATAGGAAATGAAGTGATAAACAAAGCAAGCAAACAGTCCAACAATCAGAAAAACGAAATATACATCAGGCACCCATGAAATCGATGGAAATAGAGAACTGTTGAGCCATTTTATTAAATCTTCAAAGACAAATATAATGATAAATAGAATGGTGCACCTGGGCTTCTCTCTAAGGACAAGCGTGACCAAACCCAAGTGAGCAAATGTAGATCTAAAGGTTGCCCAATTGCTGCACCAAAACTGATCCGCGCTGCCCAGAAATTGCGTTGCCTGCTGGAATCAAAGGGTTGAATCACTTCTTCTCATGATAAAAAAAATTATAGGAGTTCAGCTTCGAAATCCTTAGCCAAAACCCACCAAAACCCAGGAAGGGTTTGGCCTAGTTCAGACTTCTAAAATTCGACCTCCAAGGTGCCCAACCTCTACTACAACTACACAACACGACATGCCTGAGTGAAGCTAGGAAACCTCCCAAAAACTATCCCAATTCACTGGGATGAGCCCTTCTATGAATTTCCTTGCTTCCTAACTGTGATTCTGGGATGTGGCTCTTTCCCTCAAGTCCCATGTGTGGCCCAGACTAGCCCTCTGCACTGTCCTCCAAGGTTGGAATTTTAACTACTTATTTTCTGCACTCTCTTGCTCCTAAACTTCTCCTAAGTGCTGACCCAAGGATGTTCTTCAAAACTCTTGGTTTCTCCGGCTAATAGTTGGCCCAATGAAGCTCTTCCCTCAACTGTGTATTCTCTATCTATTGGTCCAAAAATACGCACTTCTGGATGATGGCTGACTAGACTAGCTATAAATTCCTCCTGGTGCTCCTCAAGATGCTATGAAATTGTCTTCCTAGGGTGGAACTCATAGTCCCCCGAAAGTAAATTTGAATCTCCCTCCTGAGAGATTCGTGGCTGAACAACTAGTTGACTTGGCCAAGCAGCTCAAGCAAACAGTCAAGTCGATTTCGATATGCAAGAGTGAATGAATGGCCAAGTGAGGAGCTCTTCCTCCTTATGGATTCGTGGGCCTCCCTTTTCCTCATGTGGCCCCCCTCCAACAGCTATATGAATTCCCTCCAAGAAATTTGAATTTCCTAGTACGTTTTCCCATGTGGGTGGCCCCCACCTTCCACTAGCAAAATAATATATTCGTATTTCCCCTAAGTCCCTAAGTTGAAACTGCTTGGGTCCTTTTCCTTGGCAAAATTGCGTAGAGACAAAGCCTATTACAAATTCTTTTGGGAAGGGACATGACAGTCCTCAACGTATTTGAGAACAATTTGTCAGGGACATTGCCTCTAGATTTTACCTATCTTGTTAAGTTCAACTATCTTGACCTGGGAATTAATAAATTTTTATGCAACATTCTAGCTAGTATGGGAAGCTGAAAAATCTAAAATATATTTCATCGTCCCAAATTTTTCTGAGCAGAAGCATACCTAGAGAAATTGCAATTTGGGAAGCTTGAAAATGCTTCATTTTGGAATTTTTGATTCTGGGAATAGATTTGATTGAGGGATTCCTTCCCAGATTGGAATTTGAGCAAGATTGTGCATCTTGACATGGATAGTTGCGGTCTTAATGGTTCAATTCCTTCTGAGATTGGTGGTCTCAAAAATCTAGAGATCATACCTTTAAAAGTCAATTTCCTCAATGGAGAATTACCCATGGAACTCTTAGAGCTGAACAAGTTGAGAGAGTTGGATCTTTCAGAGAACAATCTATAAGGAAAGATTCCATATTTGTTTGGGAACTTGCAAAATTTGGAGGTTTTTCAACTTTCATATAACTATTTCATAGGTCTCCTACCTCAACAACTCAACATAGGTGGAAAGCTATAGGAAGTGGATGTTACTTTCAACATATTGACTGGTTCCATCCCTCCAAATATCTAAAATGGTGGAAGGTTGCAGATATTGATTACAGAATATAATGCCTCCAGGCTCACTGAATCTTAAAACTAAAAATTTTCTTCACTTAAGTATTCGTTAATTGATTAATCCCTATAGAAAAGGGTAAAAGCGACATCTCTGATACTTAAGTTGCATTGATTGAAAACAAAACAACATCAGACAAAGCATATGTCAAAACAGTAGATCGAAAAATGTCAAAAGGAGATGAAAAAGGTAGACAATATCTAGCTTGACCAATTTCAAAAGGGGACACCTTCAATGTAATTAACCTATTTTTTAATATTTCCTAAGTCTCAACTGAGGAAATCTAGTTAATTAATCAAAATTAATTGAGATAAGGTGTGAATCATCTAGAAACTCATGTAGATCGACAGGGAATTAATCTAGGCCCTTGATTAAGTTTTAATCTTGCTTGTAAGAGGTCCAATAGAAGATTATATGAAGAAGTCAATGGGTAGATGGAGGAGACACTTGAGATGCTTGTGAGAACCACAAAGAGTTCAATTTCGCTGGGGAGTTCTATTTTCTAGATAGCTAACACTGCTAGGAGAGTTCGATCTTCAGTAAGGAAGCAAAGACAGAGAGGGGCATGGACAGTGATCCGGAGGAATTTTTCCAAATTTGGAGAGGTAGCAATAAGAGGCCGAGTTATTCCCAATGAAGCATCACAGAGGGTTGCGCAGTCAACTTCAGAAGGAAATTCGATTTAGCTGTGGGAAAAATCGATTTAGCTTTAGAGGATTGGAAAGTATTTTATAAGGCCAAAGAATCATTTTCCTCACAGAGAGAGGCATAACGACTTAATCATAAGTAGTTTCGGGCTAGGCATGAAAGGGTCTGCATAAGCACTGCATGGAGGGTCCAAGAGGATGAGTTTTTTGAGGTAAAGTTGTGTCGGGGTTGCTTGTGGAGGAAGGGAAATTCCCTTAGATAACTTTGGCTAGATTTTCTTGCCATGGATTGCTAGTTTTTAGGCATCTAGATTGTACTCAGAAGTTCACTACTGCATAATAATAAAAACCCTCAGCGAGTCCACCGATTTTCCCACATTGGGTTTTTCCGGGGACTTTTGTCTAAAACTAATTGTGTTAATTTTTACGTGTGCTAGTATATTTCTCATTTTCTAGTTTATCTTCCGTAATATTAAAATTTGGTGGAAATTGCAATAAATTATTATTCATTGTTTATGTGGGAAAATAAATTGTTAAATTAATTAACAATTAGGAGAATATTTCCCAGTTGTTGCATAAGATGAATTTTTAACATGGAATGAGAGCATGATTGATCAGTTGGAAAGCTCAAAAGCGAACAAAGAAAATTTCGCTATTCAGGGGGAGTAGAATGCTGGAATTTTTTGGTGTTGTGCAGTACCTAACCAGGTAGTATGGATTGCTGGGAAAGGGTTTGATTTTCAGTTGCAAGGTGGCAGAAAATTTGATTTGACCATAATAGTGATTCTAACAAGCAGAGGGAGCAACAACAACTCATATTTTTCACTGAGAATATTCCTCGGTTGGATGCAGAGGGTTTTGCAGTAGTTACAGTAGAAAAATCAGTGTCGAGTGGAAGAGAAATAACACACACAGACGGAATATTTCTCTCAAGGGATTTCGAGTTGCAGAAATCCGATTTTCCAGTTGTAGTTTGGAAGAAATTGTGAGTAGAGGTTCTCACTCGAGCAGGGAGTTCTTATAGCGGATCCAACAACCAAGCGACTGGAAAGAGGGAATTTTTGATAAATTTTTTGAGAAGGACACCACTGGGCTTAGAGATCAGGTTTGGTTGGCGGGTACGTCCAACTATTTCATCTGGAAGGCTAGGATGTCCTCCTTCTATATGAATATGGCTTGAAAGCCTATATAGATAATGTGGTATCCATACCCTAGGATGTTGATCAACTGAAGATGTACATAAAAGAGTGGCTAAGGCGAAACAAATGATATTAGATGGATTCCAAGATCATATAGTCACACATATATCTGGAAAGAACATGTCCAAGGAGATGTGGGATGGTTTTTCCCAACTATATTAGAGTTATTTCGAGCAATGAAAGATGTTTCTCCAAGAGAAGCTAAGAATTGTCAGGATGCAGAAGTGTGAAGGCATAAATCCCTTGCTCACTAAGATTTAGGAGGTTAGAGATTATCTTGCAGTCGTTGGGGAGGCACCCCAACCCATAGAGCTTATATAGTTGGCACTGAACAATGTATTCGAGGATTGAAAAGTGTTTTTCCAAAGCATATTGGGTAGATACACTTCGCCTAGATGGGACAGGATGTGGTCTGATCTACAACATGAGGATTTAAGGCAGGCTCTAGTAAAGAGCACCATCAATGGTAGCAACAACAAGACCGTGAAGAGTGAGAATAAAGAGGAAAATGTAGCCTCAGCATCGAAGGGTCCCAACCAAGGACAAGGATAAAAGAATAAGAAGAAGGACCTGTCAAAGGTCAAGTGCTTCATATGTGGTGAGTTCAGTCATTACAATACATAGTGTCTTCTCAGGAAGAAGGACAAGTAGGAAAAGCAAGACCAGGTAGTAGAGTCCGTGGAGATAGACAAGTTTTCCTCCAGGTTGGAGGAAGATTTTGCAATGTTCGCAGCTATACCTCTAGGAGTGAGGTGGGGAAACATGGAGCTATAGTCCAGAACCCTAGAAGTTTGGGTAGGATCCTTAAGGTGTCCTCATCATGGATTATTACCTTGCTATGCAGGCCCACAATATTCAGTAGCAAGATGGATCAGTGTTAGTGATGCAGTCAAATTCCATAGTGACAGTTGCAGACTAGTAGCAGTCAAGTGTTGAGGAGTGCAATGCAGTGTTGGTAATAGTGTAGAGTGGCATAGTGTAGATTCAACAACATCATAGATTCTTCAGTGGATAGTGCAGTAGCTAGTAGCAATAAAGACTCAGGAGACAGATGCATCATACTGAACACAATTGATTCAGTATTTAGGATGCTTGTCAGTTGTAGTGTAGATGCAGAGTTGACAACAGTATGGAAGTGTCAACAACAACACATATTCAACATCAAAGTTGCACAGTGGTTGGTGGGCAGTATCCAAACATCAACAATGTGACAAATGGTGGTACAAAGACATAGTGTTGTGGCAGAGTGTGCAACACTAGAGAGAACACATTACTCACTAAGAGAGAGTGTTAGTTTCTATAGCATCGGAGGTGTTCTAGTCTCGAAACTTTGTGGAGGGGCTAAAACATAGGAGATCTCCATAACCCATAAATCCTTTCTAGAAATTCCACCTAGAAGTGTCTCAATTAGATTATTAGCCTATTTTTTAATATTTCTTAAGTCTAAACTTAGGAAATCTGGCTAATTAATCAAAATTAATTTAGATGAGGTGTGAATCATCTAGAAACTCACACGGATCAACAAGGAATTAATCTGGGCCCTTGATTAAGTTTAAATTTTGGTTGTTGGAGGTCCAATAGAAGATTATAAGAAGAAGTCGACAGGTATATGGAGGAGACACTTGAGATGCTTGTGAGAACCACAAAGAGTTTGATTTCCTTGGAGAGTTTTATTTTCTAGAGAGCCAACAATGTTGGGAGAATTCAAGCTTCAGTAAGGAAGCAAAGATACAGATAGGTAGGGACAGTGATCCAGAGGAATTTTTCCAGATCCAAGGAGGCAACAACAAGAGGCTAAGTTATTCCTAGTGAAGCAGCGCAAAGGACTGTGTAGTCAACTTCAAAAGGAACTTTGATTTGGTTGTGGGAAAAACTGATTCAACTTGTAGAGGCCTGGAAAGTCTTCTAGAAGTCCAAATAATCATTTTCCTCAGTAGACACATGCGTAACAACTTGATCGAAAGCAGTTTCGAGCTAGATTTCAAGGGTTTGTGAAAGCACTGCGCAGAGGGTCTAGGAGGACGAGTTTTCTGAGGCAAAGTTGTGCTAGGGTTGCTTTTAGAGGAAGGGAAATTCCCTTAAATAATTTTAACCAAATTTTCTTGTTGTGGATTTCCAGTTTTCACGCATCCAATTTGTACTAGGAATTTCACTGCTACATAATAATAAAAATCCTCAGTCGCTGCACCGGTTTTCCCACATTGGGTTTTTCCTGGGAACTTTCTTCCAAAAATAACTATGTTAATTTTTATGTGTGTGTGCTAGTATATTTCTCAATTTCCAATTTATCTTTTTCAAAATTTAATGTGGTGAAAATTGCAGTAGAGAATTATTCGTTGTTTGTGTTAGCAAATAAATTGTTAAATTAATTAAGAATTAGGGAAATCATTTCGAGTTGCCGCAATAGATGATTTTTTCATAGCTACAACCCTGGTATTAATCCAACAAGATATAGATACCATCTGGGCCTCCATGTCTAGACACCAACCCTTATAGGGATTTAGGTATCGTCAAGGTCACACATTAAAACAGAGCTCCCGAAGACCAAGATGCCCTCCCACACTGGGATCTAGACATCATAAAGGCAAAACTATAAATGAGATCTCAACACCAACTAGGCCATTTTTTCCTCCCAAGTACCATCATACATGCACGCAACCTAAGGTACTCATCTCTACCTCTTAAACAAATCACCAATCCAAACATGCTTATCAAATGTTTAAGCTTCTTAAGGAGAGATCAACACATCAACGACTTGTTCATCCATCAGAACATAATATAGCCTCACGACCCCAACCAATATCAAAATTCAAATATATTGGTTCTTTATTATCAATATGATATAATAAAATATAGGGTCCTCAACCATTCTGATGCTGCTTAGGTTATCAAAATATCCAAACAAATCTTGATGGAAGCTTCCTCTTTCCAACTTTTCAAGCAACACCAAACTCAAATTTAGCACTTCTCAAATCAATCGAGTCTTTGCTCACTACTCCATCAAACAAGAATTAACTTTAGTGGTGCTTTAGCCATTCTTCGATTTCATTCTTTCATCATGTCCTCCCTCTAAACTATGGAGGATATACACTTTCCTTCATAAAAGAAATACATCCAAGTTCTCTCTCAACTAGGGAGATAAGTCCATCATCAACCACTTTATTCTTCCATCTACATAGGATATGTCTTTTGCATCATCTTATCATCAGAGAACTTCAACCTTCCAAAAAATCATTCTTTATCTTCATATTGCAACAAATTCTTATAGCTCCCTCTTTCCATCATGCTCATCATCATCATAAGGTCATCATCAAGTATGAGGTAGGCATACCTCTTGCAAACTATGTGCCTACAAATCTCAACAAAATTACAACCAAGCACACAAATATATATGTACAAGAGCATGAATTTTACTTTATCAATCCAG
Source organism: Pinus taeda (assembly GCA_000404065.3). NCBI lineage: Eukaryota > Viridiplantae > Streptophyta > Pinopsida > Pinales > Pinaceae > Pinus > Pinus taeda. The sequence goes on along the minus strand of APFE030453578.1, from coordinate 114,313 downwards.
GGTTATTATGTTATCACAAGGAGTGCATCTGGGGTTATCAAAACTTTGAATAAGAAATTAAACTTTAGATATTCAAAACCTAAACCTAGATAGCGTTATAATCATAACAAAAGTAATCAACTAAGGTTACACTTTCATGCCCTAGACTCTTACAACAACCTTTGCTAAGGGTTTGTTATAAACCTTTAGATATTATCATCAAAACTTTAATATTAAACCTTAGATATCCAACAACTAAAACATGTTAGGGTTTCAACCTTACAAAAAAAATTTCACCTTGGGTTTCTCTTTCATGTCCTAGAATCTTATTTCAACTTTTTCTAGGGTTTTATCATAAACCCTATATACTTTCACCAAACCCTAAAAAATCTAGGGTTTTATCATATGCCCTAGATACCATTAACTAACCCTAAAAATCAAAAGGATAGGGTTCTTAACAAAGTGAAAAAATAGCAAAAGATAGTTATTTCAAGGGTTGATTTAATCTAGAGATCAAACATCCTAACAATATAAGAATATTCATGATTATGTAGAAAAATCCTTGACATGAGAGAGTTATTAATATAAAGCAATTTTAAAGACAATATGATCGTACCTTTATATATGATGGGGACCTGGTACAAATTATGTAATCTTACACATACCTTGAGTTGATTCCTATACAAACCTTGTAGGGTTTCCTCTTGAAGGGCTCCTTTTGCTTCTTACCAATATTATTTTGAAGGCTCCCTATGAATCTAGCCAAAATCCTTTTCTTTTAGATAATTCCTACAAATCTTTCTTCCAAGGAAAATACAAGAGAAAGGATTATAATCAAGCAAAAAAAATAAAGTTAGATATATAGAGGAAAGTAACAATAATGTAAAGGAAATAAAGAACAAGATACTTGTCTTTTGAAAAGAGTAGAAGCTCCCTATTTTTGCATCAATCTAGTCATTGTGAGGGATTTCTTCAACTTATGCAAAACAAATCAAGAACTTTCTAACAAAGCATATTAGATATAAAACCTAGGAATCAAAAGAAATATTAATCCTAGAATAAAAAACTCTAAAATACCTAAAAACTTAATATGTACTATAAACAACGAATATACAAGGGATAACATCCCTAAAGACTTAATAGAATAAGTCTTTGAATTTAAAATCCTTAGTTTTGGTCTTCTTAGGAGGATTATCATCAATGGAAATTGTAGCTTGGTCTCTTTCCCTCTTCTTGTTTTTAGGATTATTGGGGAATTGATTCTTATAATGTCCCATATTTTGACAATGATAGCATTTTATTTTAGAAAGGTCAATCTTCCCATGATTTTTCTTTGACCCTTTAAATTTCTTATTTCCTCCTTTCTTCTTGACATGGGCAGAATAGGCATGTGAGGTGGTATTCTCTTCATCTTCTTGCTTACCTCCAATCAAGGCAAGACGAGCTTCTTCTTGAGTATAGGAAGACCACATCTCCTCAAAGGAGGGAGAATTTTTCCAACTACTTATTACTTTTGAAAAATCTTTCCAAGACTTTGTTAGTACTAGTAGGGAAACAATCACAAGTTCTTTATCAGAGATTATTTCATCATTTGCTTGCAATTAATCTATTATACGCGAAATCCTTACAAAGTAAGAGGACATTATATCATCTTTGGTCATTATGACAATTTGAAGTTCATTCTTTAGAATTGCCACTTGTCCAATATTCTTGTTTGTAAATAACTTGGAGAGAGCATCATACGTTTTCTTTGAAGTATCTAGGGTGGATATGTATGGAATCAAGTTGTCTTTAACTCCATCCACAATTAGGCTCATGGATATAATGTCATTTTCCTTCTACTTCTCCTTTTCGACATCATCAGTTGGTTCTTTGACTTTTCCTTATACTAAATCCAATACTTTATTTCTTGCAAGGATGAGGTCCATCCTTGTCTTCCATGCTCTAAAGTTAGAAGCTCCTTGAAGCTTATTCTCAGATTTCATTGATGAATCCATAGGTAAACTTGTCATTGTTACTCTTATGAAGGAGTCTAGATATCCTTGTAGCCTTCTATTTCAAGTTAGCTTATTATCTTTTAAGGCTTCTATAAAATCTCTCAATACTTCCTTCCTCCTAGAAAATGGAGTCCTTCAATGGATCTTCAAAAAGTTCAATAGATTATACTTCACTTCTACTTATGATCTACCTTGAAAACTTCTCTTGAATCCTTCCTCAAAATAATGAGAGCTATCGATCTTCAAGCTGCCTTTTTCCTTCTTCACCTTAGCTCTCATATCATGTTAGAAAACAAAAAAGGTAGAAAGGTTTTCTTATCTTGATAATTACTTGTGATTTCTTTGTATTCTTATTATCTTTTTTTGTGTCTTCTTTTATCTTCTTATCATCAATCAAATATCAAAACATAAATGCATGAATATCAAAACAACGACACATGATGTAGGCTCTCAGCCACGGAAAAACCCATAAAATTCTCTTCTTTTCCTTTAGAACCAAATCAAATGAGACAACCAAGAACTTTTGACCAATAATAAGACCTCCTCCAATCCACTAAGTCAACCTCCCAACAAAGTCCTTTCAAGATGACAAAAGTATACTTCTAATAAAAAAAAGTCAATCTTCGTCAAAATTGCTTCAATCACAAATTTCAACCCTCCTGCATCAGAATTTCAGCCTCTAGTGCAGACCTGCAATTTTTGGCCCTTCTTGGAACTCAAAATATTCACACGTGTGATCTGGAACAAGATAAATATTTTTTGTTTCCTTCGCCAGGGTTCCTCCTTCATTCTCTAGGGCTTATCTTCATTTTCCAAGCCTTCTTCACTCCTTCACACCTCTTTTGATTGCAAATCAAACCTCCATGGATTGATTCCAAAATAGGTCGAAGTCATAGCTTATATATAGTGGTTCTATTAGGTCGAGTTCCCTTCATGAGGCTGACTTGATAGTTCTTGAGGCCAACTTGGTGGAGGAGGCTCGAATTACATTTTTGCACAAAAATAAATTTCTTCTTTGATACAAGGACAATGACTCATGAGACAAACCCTAGAAGCAAACAATGGGTGGTTTCACCTAAATTGAGCATGAAACCCATGCTTATAAAATAATAATTTTCTTTTCTTTTACAATAATTTTTATTTTTCTTTCTTTTTACAAATACATAATAATTACATGATATCATGAGTTAGATAACAATTATGAAGACTAATACTCGTTACATTTTCAACACATGAATACACTGGAATGCTTTTTTAGTGAATTAGAAAATGAATTTAATAAATCAATCAAATTTGAATAATAGTCAATCAAATATAATTTCGATTAAATCCATTAGAATTAGTCAATTAACATGATTTACAAAGAATGAGATCTGATTTTAGTGAATGAAATCCAAGTTAGACTCAATTAGATTCGTTTAAGCTTTGTATAAATATGTGATTTTGAATCAATAAATTTGTTAAAGCTAGTGAAGAGTGGTTTTATGTTCTCCAATTTTTATTTCAGAGTTATTTTTTTAGTAGTTCTCATGTATTCTTCTTGACTTTTAACACCCTTATCATTTTAAGTCGATATTTAGAAGCTCGAAAGCAGAGGTAACTCCCGCTACAACCTTTCTTAATAACAATCTTTTTTTTATGATTATGAAACTTAGCCAAGGTTTAGAAGCACTAGAGAGTTCTTTTGCACCAATCCACTATTGACATCATCCATAGAAAATGAATCATTCCATAGTTATACCACCAAGTCTAATATATGTTTGGGGATGAACCTTACAAACTCCAAAACCAATTATGTGTTGGGGGGGGGGGGGGGGGGGGGGTTGGTGGGGCAAACCATACACCTGTACCAAAATACTTCAATCCTTAAAATAATGAGAAAGTGCATCCCACAAATCACCCCAAACGAAGATCCCTTTTCTGATCAATGATGAGCCTAAAAGCAAAAAAAAATTGCAACACAAGTGCCTTGTGACTTAGAATTTCAAATGGGGTGTCTCCTGAAATCCTAACATGTAGTACTGTCCTCTATATTCCACCTACCACACTTGCAACTTATATCCATGTTGACCATATATTCTTAAATATAATCAAGCCCAAAACTGAAAACAAATGGGGAAAATAATATATTAAAGTCACACAAATAAAAAACCCCTTGTGCCTTGCCCATATTCTAAATAAACATCATCTCACATGAAACAAATATTTCCAAGAAGCAACACTCTCTATGCACCTCATCACCCATTTGGTTCTAAAAATTCTACCTTGAGTGGCAATATCAATCAACCAAAGCTCCCCTGATCCTTGGGTATAATACATGCATCCCAGGGACTCCTCTCTGTGCCACATTGTGTGATCCATGTGGATATTTGTGGTCACCTGCATATTCCACCTAGACCTCTAATTGGTTTCATCTGTTTCCTTGTTTGTTGCAACATTTACTATTTTTAGCAATTTTTCAAGTCCTGAACTTCTAGATCAATTTTGACCCCCTAAACAACATTTTTTTTAGGTCTGTAGCAAGCCCATGGCCATAGGCAAAGACCTTATTGCCAAAAATCCTGTTGTACTTAGAGAGATATTTCCAACAAGGTATCATATGTGCCAAATGAAAATAATATGACCAAGTTATGACCCTGGGAAGTTGACTGCCCAACTAACCCCAACGGGGCCCACCAACTCTTGGCATTCCATCTCCTGGGGTTACGATTTTGGTTGTTTAGGGTTTTCCCTTGTTGTTCAATAATAAATAGGCCCTTGAGCCTCATTGTAACATAGTTTAGAGGCATGTAGCCACCACATCTCTTCTCCGAGATAAGTTACCATCCCCTGAGCTAGCTTTATTTCAATTCTATTTGTAAGAATATTTCAGTATTTGATATTAATGAAATGAAGTGTTATTTCTGTTGCATATCTGTAATTATGATTATATCTATAATTTGTTTCATTCATATTTAAGTTCAAACAGTGGTATTAGAGTAGTCTACTTTTTTTATGTTTTTATTTGCATGTCCCTAATGAGGTCGGGATATAAGGAGTTAGGGCTCGAACTGGTCAAACGTTTGCAAGACCAGCCTCGCAAATCCCGATGAACTCCCATGGGGGAAGAAAAGAAAGATGAGGGGGTAGGAGATCCTTTCAAAGTCTTGCTCGAAGAAGCCCTTGAGCGACAAAGGAACGCGATGATGGACAACTTTGCACAGATCCTTCAACGGCTACCCAAGGGAAACCCATCTTCTTTGAGTGGCTACTATGGAAACTTCACACCCTTTAAGGTGCAAGTTAACTTTGACATCCCCATATTTGAAGGTTAGATAGATGTGAATGCTATAGATAAATGGTTAAATCTACTATTAGGATATTTTTCTGTTCATGACTTTTCTAGCCGGGAAAATATTACTTTTGCACTTCTCAAAGCTTCCACCCACGTCAAGAACGGAGACCTACTATGAGAAGAAGGACGAAAGTACACCTTCACTATTTTTAACCGCACCCACTTGGAATTCGTTTCGGGACACAGTCAAGGATAAATACTACCCTATTGGGAGCTATGAGGATAAATACATAAAGTGGACCACACTGCAACAGGGAAGGGACCAAGGCGTGCCAAAGTTTACCAATGTTTTCCATACCCTTCACACGAAGTTGGGTATCAAGGATTCTAAGCTAAAATTGGTACTCAAGTACTGTGTCTGCCTACACAGATACATCCAAGACAAGATGGGGTTCTAGGACATCTCCTCGCTTAGGACAACGTACTGATACGCTGTCAAGATTGAGAAGAAGTTTAAACAGAAGAAGCGAGACTTTGAATTTGTGAATCTGAAATAAGTGAAAGGCGCCCCAAACCACAGAGCTAAGGACAAAGCCAAGGTGGGGCGACCTAGGAAAACCCGTTGAAGCCGCAAGCAAATAAAAACACCACGAAGACAAAGAAGGACGCGAGAAAATGGTGTGAGTTCCATAAGAGCTCCACTCACAATGCGAGTGAGTCTCAAGCCAAGCAGTCACTGGTGGCTGAGCTGAAGACTTCTGAATCAGATGCATGTTTCGACTCAGAGTTAGAACCTGATAATGGGAATGACAAAGGGAAGAAGATCATTAATGTCAATCCTAGTGCCACCATGGCCACCACCAAGATCCAAAAGAATGAGCCTAAAGATCCATAGGAGGAGGAACGCCTCTTCTACTCACAAATGTGGGTGAAGGGCTCTCCAGGGAAAATTTTAAGAACCCCCCCTAAATTTACATGTATAATAAATGGGCGAATCTCCATGGTATATAGGAAAAATGGAAGGCGATTTTATCAATAATATGATATGTATATATATTTTTTTGGCGAATCTCTCACCAGGCATGGCAAATATTTTACTCAATTATAAAATCTTGTGTTTATTGAATACACAAATGAAATCATTGCATTTCTTTAAAATATCTTTTGAAATCAAAATTACGAAATTACATATCGATAGGGGTGTAAGATAAAATTCACCTGTGCGATTCACAGAAAGCATGAGAAAAAACCTAATACTATATAATAAAAACCAAGAAAAATTCCAAATTATCACTTCTAGGGACCTCATAACAAACCCAGCCAATACACAGGATGTTCTATTGCAATTAGGAAAACTTACCCATTTACAATCTGTTTACTCCACTTCTAGGGACCTCGTAACCACCCTGCCAATACACAAGTATGTTCCTGTTTGCAATTAGAAAAATTACCCAAATTACAATCTGTTACTCCAGCATATGTTGGAAAGTTATAGAAGGATGACTAGTGCAATCAATCCATTCCTTTTAGCCCTGGATTTGTTTCAGTTTAAAACAGAAGTATACAATATACTTGTCCAATGTCTATGCTTTAACCATTCACCTTAAGATGTTTTTACAATATAATTTCCTAAGTCTATTTAATATCTTCATTATCATAAAAAACAACCTATATCCATCTTAACTCCACATCTACCACTCTTAGGGGGATGAAATCTATTTATCCCTCTGAGCACTTGGTAGACCTAGAATTAAGATGGATCTTAGATAGAATTTCCCCTTTAAATAGTCTATGCTCACATGAATACCATGGGTCAATACCATGGG
>APFE030453578.1:105000-107217 GCA_000404065.3 Pinus taeda | reverse complement strand
TTGAGCCTTCATAAATAGAACGAGGGTTATGGACTAAATATAAAAAAAGGTTTTATTTATTTACCATACCTTTTGAGTAAGTATAAAAAGACGTTTTATATATTTACCATACCTCCACTTTTCTTATATTTTTATTTGTTTACACCCTTGCATGTATAAACGGTGACTTATGGAGTAAATATAAAAAATGCTTTATTTATTTACCATACCTCTCATTTATTTATATTTTTATTAATTTACCATACCTCTTTTATAAATATGGTATTTGGGCCTTTGGCCCATAGGGTTCACTTAAATAAAACCTATTCTTGAAAATGGGCAAATGGAAGGTTGTAACTCCTAATTTCAAGGGCTAAATTTACCTTTTTTACCCTCTCCCTTAAAAATAAGGTGGGCTATTTGAGGTGATTTGTAAAAATGTACTATGATACAAAATATTCGCCCACTAAAAATTTAAAACCCCTTAATTTCGCCAAAGGGCGAACATTCGCCCCTAAAATCACCCCTACTCTCCATTGCAATTCATTGTCGACAACGAGAGCCAAAAGAACCTCATTTCAGAAGACCTCGTGAAGCAACTGGGCCTACCGACTACAACACATCCATAGCCTACACCATCGGGTGGCTTCACCAATGATGATATCCTTGTGTCAGCCAAAAATGATGGCTTCCCTACAACATCAAGCCCTTCATTGATGAGGTACTGTGTGATGTTGCCCCTCTTGAATTTTGTGATGTATTATTAGGACATCCATACTTGTGGAAGCGACATGTTGTATATAAGTCTAGACCTCGCTCTATGATTATTAATTTGGGCAATAAGTTGTATTGGATACTAGAGGTAGCCCCGCCTACCGCCATCTCTTTGATCACTGCAAAGAAATGATGTAAGATCATTTCACAGACCAAGAATTTTGTTTTCCTTATAATTCGCCCTCAAGACAAGAAGAAGATTGTGGCCACGACTTCCAGACAGGGCTCCTCCACACAGTAGTAGCAAATGGACAAAGTCATGGAGGAGTATATGGACATTTTCTCCTCACCTACGGGGGTGCCTCTGCACTATCAGGTCAAGCACTCCATCGGTCTGACTCCAGGCATGCTGCTACCTAATGGACCGATCTATCGAAGCTCTGTTATGGAGAATGGTGAGATCAAGAGGTAGATTTAGGCATTGTTGCAGAAAGTGCACATCAAGCGAAGCTCATCACACCATGGGACACCGATTGTATTGGTACTGAAGAAAGATGGGACCTGGAGACTCTATATTGACTATCGAGCACTAAACAAGATCATTGTATGGAATAGGTACCTAATCCCGTGGATTGATGACCTTTTGGACCAACTCAAGGGGCCCAAATATTTCAACAAGATTGATTTGAAGTCTGGTTATCACTAGTTGCCTATCGAACCCTCCGATTTGTTGAAGACTGTCTTCAAATCTAAGGAGATCCTTTTCGAATGGTTGGTAATGCCTTTCGGGTTGACGAATGCCCCTACAACCTTCATGAGATTGATGGATAGCATATTGTGACCCTTCACCGACGCATTCGTGGTGGTGTATTTAGATAAAATCTTGATCTTCAGATAGAGTTGGGAAGAAAAATTCTACCATATCCGATAGGTCCTCCAAAGCCTATGACAACACAAGTTGTGAGTCAATTCGCAGAAATGCACTTTTGGAATGACCTGGTTTTAGTATCTGGGGTACACCATTGATGAGAAGGGTGTGCATGTGGACCTAGCCAAGATACAAGTAATTCGGGATTGGCCAACCCCAACCACTCTAACAGAGTTCTGCAACTTTTTGGGTCTTGCTAATTTCTATTGCAAGTTCGTGTTGGGGTTATCTCATATCACTTGGCTTTTATGTCAAGTCACCAAGGGAAGAGTGAAAGAAAATTTCTTTTGGTCCAAAACCTAAGAAAAGGCATTTGTCGAGTGGAAGCATCATGTCTGTTATGCACGGTACTCACTGTTCACCACTACGTGTCACTGACCCATAGCAGTACACCTCCTTTTCTTGCAAAAGGGATAGCACCTAATCAATGTGTCCATGTCATCCAACTATCATCATCAACATGATTGTCATGTTATAATGTAAACCCATTATGCATGTATGTGATGTAAATAATCTCAGCAGATCTGTGTCATGTATGTAATTGCCTAGGTAAACCTATTTTTCTGGTAACGATTTATATTCCGGGAGGTTTTTTG
>APFE030453578.1:0-100000 GCA_000404065.3 Pinus taeda | reverse complement strand
TTCAAAACCTTTAGCCTGTGCAGTGTTTTGATTTAAAATTTGAGCAAAAATACTTCCAATTTTAAGACACTACTTTCTTAAACCCTCTGAAAATCCCAAAAACCTCTGATAAGACCCCCAAAGCCTAATTCAAATCCATAAGAACTGAATTATGGCTGCCCCTATCACCATGGACATTAGACCCATTACCACTCCACAATTAGACCTGGACCATCTTCCCTTGGCTGACAGGGATTTCCAAATCAAGGACATAACTTCAATAGAGCTCTTGCTAAAAATTCATTGCTTTAGCCAAGATAGACACCTGAACCATACAAATAATATTGGCCTCTAGGAGTCCATTTACCCAGATACCAGTTCCCCCAGGTTCATATCTTTCCTGAAATTGTTCATATGTGCTATGCATGCTACATCCCCAACCATAGAGCCATAATGTCTCATGACCAAAAGGTTCTATTGACTATCACAGTTGAGTCCATTAATGAAATGTTGCAGTTCCAACAAGGGCCAAACCTAACCCCACTCTCAATTGGAGACTTGTTGTACCAGTATCCCAAGCTAAGCCCATCAAGATTGGCCCAGTTGTTCCAAAACTTAATTAGAGAGGAAAAACACATCCCTACTCCCCTTCATATGTATCAAATATTTTTTCTCAATGGGGCTAGTACATTGTAACCATGATATCATGTGTTTTGGGTTACGCTACAAGTGAGTACATTGATGAACTTATTCTAGCTTTCATGTCCATTTATACCCCAGGCATTCTCCTGTAATCACATATGACTTTGCCAAATTCATCGTTGATAGGATGCATGAGCAGTTCACAAGAATGGGCAATGAGAGAGTATTCAAATACTCCTCTGTATTGTACCATTTATTTTTGTATTATTAGTCTAATAAGTTTCCTTTTACTCTCCAGAAGCGTGACACCAGGGGCCAGCCCAGATCTGTCATTTTTAGGACCCCACTTTTCCATGAGTATAGGTCACCATATACATACTCATACTTCATATATTCTTTTGTGTATCCAACCATGATTATGCTCACTGGAAATCCTCCACCTAGGATAAGTCCAGAGATAAAAATAGTCCTCCAACTTTCCAAGCAAACCAAAGTGGGGAATTGGTACCTTTACCAAAATCACACAGAAACAAGAATATATGGTTGACTACTCGCACCATATAAGTTGCCAAGATACTTCCCCATGAGGTTGTTTGCATTAGAATATTATAGACAGATCATCAATGCAGATGAGGTCAACTTTGTCAATGCCAAGAAGAAGGCCAATTTCAAATCAAAGACTAGTTAGGTCCCTTCATATGCAATTCCAGAGAGGTAGGGAAAGAGGTAGACATGATCCTACAAAGCTTGAAATTCTAAAGGAGTTTTGTATGGAGATATGACCCTTTAGAATTCATTAGCAAGAAAAGGCAAAAAGTTAAGCCAGGACCTTTTATACACCACCCAATACCAAAAGCAGAGGCATATGCCAATGAGATAGAGTTGGTGGAAAATACCTTAGTAGACAGCGACATCACAAGGGTAGATGTAGAAAATGGTCTGATTGATTTGGAAAAGCAGCTTGATGAGAGCTCTTTTCGGTTGGTACCAAAAGATCAAGAAAGAACCATGAGTATTGCTCCAGTCATGCAGACTTCTCAGAATGAGGAGAAAAATCCAAAAAGAAACAAAGAGGGAGCTTCCACTTCAGGGATGGGGACCTCTAATCTACAGAAGGAAACAAGTCACAACAAGAGGCAAAGGCTCAATCTAGCCTCTGAACAAGAATATATAGAGGGATCGGCACAGGTAACCAACACAGAGGTAGACAGAAGTAGGCCCACAACTCCATCTAAAGACATACAAGAGCCTTCCACATCACAGACTGAGATGTTGGAAAGGTAGCTTAGTGTGGAAATGTCTTCCTTCAGTAGGCCCGCTGACAAAGACCAAGACATAAAGGATAGGTATAAAGAAATTAAAATGAGGAATGAGAAACTCAAAGCTCATACTTATGCTTAATACCTAAAGCTCACTCCCACAAATCAAATAAGGCTAATGCTAGCCTTTGACATCAAGGAGGGAAAGCTATAGATGTCTTTTATCAAACCTACAACACAATAGCGCAAGACATCATCATATTACAAGAGGGTTGACTTTGAAGTGTTGGCAAGGGATATTCATCCTATAGACCAGATAGAACTGCACAAACAGGCTGGAGAAATGATATACTCCGCCCTCACTAGTAAAGCCATAACTGCCCATCAGCTACAAAACTCAGTGAACAACATCTCAACACAGTTTTACTTGGAGAAGGCCTCCTCACAAGCCAAGAATACAAGGATTAAGTCATTGGAAGACTTGGTTATCAAGTTAGGACATGATCCCAAAGATATAAAAGCTATTGAGCAGCTGATAAAGAAGAAGAATGATGATATTGTTGCACTGAAGAAGCAACTGAAAATTCCCCAGCTGCAACATCCTCAAACACTGGAAGTTTGGGAGAGCCAAACCAGACATGAAGAGTTGATGGACTTGGTCCTAAAACTCAATGATCAGCTAAAGGAAATAGAGAAAGAATTGGATAATTTAATCCAAATGAAACAAATTGATATTGCATCAACTTCTGCAAGCATCATCCCTATAGTGTCTACAATAGTCCCTTCCACGCTGGGAGCTTCACTTACACCAATAGCTCCACCTGCAACATCATTGCCAGTTACTACAAAATCTACAATAAAAGGTACATCAGGAGAGGACACAGATAAATTAGTCAAGGCCATGAATTAAATGTCCATCCAAGCCACTGAAATGAACAGACTAAGAGAAAAGGTGGCAAATTTAGAAACTAATTACAAACTTGCCCAACTTATGCAAAAGGAAGAGGCACAAAATGCCAACAGAATGAGTGGAAGAGTCAAAGCCATGTAGAAAGACTTGACATTAGAGAAACCCCTTGGGCAAGCCAAGGAACTATTATGGGCCAATTTCATTGACTCCGTCAAGGATATTTGGCCATCTATTCAAGTTATTTTTGAGCAAACAGAACTAATAAAGATAGCTACAGTAACTATTCAGAAAGTCAAGGAGGAATTGGGTGACATGCCAGAGGATGCCAATAGACTCATCCATTTCCTTAACATCAAAAACATATATGAGCTTTAGGAGCTAAATATAGAAGACAAAACTGAAACTATTTTGGAAATAATAAAGGTTCTTTCCAAGAGGAACCTAATGCTAAACTTGGAGGAAAAGTGCAAGAACATGCAGGTGGCCATTGATAGATTCATGACCAAATTCCAAATTTTGAGGGAAAAAGGATTGCCCAGTCCATTGGTCATCAATGAAAAGCTTATGACACACTAGGACTATGAAAATAGACTCAGGCAGTTGGCTAAAGAACAAGGTATCACTTCATCTATTAAAGCCCTGCGAACATGCAAAGTTTCGTATAACACCTTCAAGAACTTGTGTTTTCTCCAGCATGAGATTAAACACTTGTTCATCACTAAGCCCAATTTTACCAAGTATACTAAAGATGATGAGATATACCAAAGGATGATGAATGTCAAATTACCTAAGGCAGAATGGTGGGAAAGCATGACTGATTTACTGTGAGAATTTACAGTAAAAAGTTACTGCACAGTAAAAATAGAGCAGCTAGGTAAATAGATGAAAACAGGACAACAGGGTCAAAGAGTATCATGGTCAAAGAGTATCAGGTGAAAGAGAAAATTCGAAGAAGATTCCAGCGTAAGAGACCACAACTACAAGCCAGAATAAAGGGATACAAATCCAACCATAAAAGCCAGCAGTACCACATAAAAAGGGACAACATGAAACAATTCAATAACTGTCTCTATCTTCTTGCAAGAAGATATTTGTATTTCCTAGATTAAATCTCAAGTTTGTTTTGAGATATTTTGTAATAATTTTTGTATAAATACTTCACCATTCAAAGTATGTAGGGTGGATTCTTAGACATTTCTATAGACCTTTTGATCAAAGACTGTAAGCTAGTGTATCATTGATTGGACCAGCAAGATGGATTAATGAATAAAGATAAGACATTTCACTGGATTCATGTGTAGAGCGAAGTGCAGACAAGTGTTTTCTCTTGTGTTGTTATCTTTCTTTAAAAGTTTTTCCATAGTTTTTAATGTATCTGAAATATAAATGCTATAATATGGAATGATATCTCAGAATTTGCTTCATTACACTCTGTTTTAACTATTATGCATTTTAATGTTTTTTGTTAATTATCTAAAATTAAGGAATTCTTAATTGCTCCTTAGTCTGGGTAGTCTCCCTGTAGTCTATACCAAAGGATTCTTAATTGCCCTTTGTTCATGATTATCATATGTTCCTCATTTTAATCCCGGTCTGAGAATTCTTAAGTTCTCTATCACCCTGGTTAAGATCATTTCACCCATCTGGCCTAAAGACCTGCACTTTACTCTGCTAGCTTGCCCTTTGAAAACTCCCTTTAGTGAGTTAATTCCAGTTCTGCTACCCTCCTTTTAACTTCATAGCCCAATGTTCCAAAGACATCAATCTATCCATCTGTTTTAAGGATTCCACCATCAAACAATCAATAAAAATCAAAACCCTTGAACCTTCAAAACTAGCCTAAAATCCCAACAAACAAAGCTAAATCATATAGAGAGAGCCCTCTCTAAACCATAGGTTGGTTAGAGCCTATGCTTAAAAGATTGGTTTGTGGTTACCTCAGTCCTTTCCTTCTTCTGAAAACTTCTAGGGAAAATCTCTGATTGATAACATAGTGGCGACTCCACTGGGGACTTCAAATCCTCAGTGTTAATAAAGCTTTAAGAAAATCCTACATTTTTATTTTAAGCCTCTTAATGTCTTTTGTTAGAAGTTCTCTTAAAAAATCGCACAAAAACAATTAAAAATTTTGAAATTCTTGCTTCCGAGAAGACTCATTTTACTAGGGCTAATCCTGCCCTAGTATTTTATAATCGCAACCTAATTTCAAGAAAATCCAAAAAAGAAGAATGTTCAATTAATCAAACACCTTTAGTTAAAGCTAATTCATGCCCAGATGAGTGGTTATTTTTAGAAGAACTTCACTTTGACGAGTCATTTGATCTTTCATTATTTAGAACAAAATCTAAAAGTGCACTTAGTGAAATTGTTCTAGATCCAAAATTCATTGCAGACCTCAAAGTTCAACAGGCCAACAATCAATTGATGAGTACATTCTGAAATATCAACAATCATCTGTTAATACTTCCACAGCCCCTGAGCTTTTTGAACAATCTTCCATTACTTTAAGTACACCATTGTTTCCTTCAAAATCATCAATAATACCTTCTGAAGTCCATTCTTCACCATCATTTGTACCTACTCTTCCTCACCAACCTATCATCTCCCATTCATCAACTACTATTCCTAGTTCTTCATCCACTCTTCATCCACATATTAACCCCTCCCAGCCCACAACCATGGCAAATAGATATGCTCCTCTTGTTTTACCTGCACGACTTGGTGCTATGCCAACAGACTACCAAAGTAAAATTGTTTAATTTAATGGCATAGGACATTACACTACACAACACCATGTCAATAAGATGCATATTACTTTGAACTACATGAAATTGATATTGGGGATGTTCAAATGAGACTATTTTATCAGACTTTAGCTGGTGATGTTAGGAAATGGTTTAGAGCATTGCTTGATAATAGTATTGATAGTCTAGAAGCGTTCCATCAGCAATTTTTGAATAGATGGGAAAAGAAAAAGAATCCCCTAGAAATCCTTTTAGAATATGAAAATATTAGAAGGGGACCTAATGAAACTGTTCAAGATTACTGCACTAGATTAACAGTATATATAACGGCATCCCAGTTAATCTTAGACCCCCACCTGAATTAGCATTAATGAAGTTCCCTGATGGTTTTGACACAGATATGGCATACCAACTTAGGGAAAGAAACCCCCCAACATTATAAGAAATGCAAAGTGTAGCTATTATTGTTGAAGCTATTTTGTTAGCTAAAAGAGCTAGAGTTAGAAATGAAAAAAGAGGAACTAATAAAGATGAAGCTTCACCCTCTAACATTAAAATAGATAATTTAGCCAAAAGTATGGAAAGACTAATGGATAGAATAGATAACATAGAAAGGAAACCCCAACGGGATAACCAACAAGCACCTCCAGTTAGAAACCTAAATTTTAGAAAAAACCAAAATCAAAACATTAGGAAAAATGGACTAGATCAGAACATTAGGCCTCCTTTTCAAGAAAATTATGCAGAAACATCCCATCTTGAAGACCCAGAACAAGACACACAAATAAACTTAATGGGAATAAATGATGAGGACACTGTTTTTCTTACCGAAGATGAGTAGGAACTGCATATGCTGCAACAATTGCAAATCTAGTTTGGAGAGTCATTTGATTATAAACAAGGATATGATTTTGCCATCTTTTAAGTGCATAAACAATATAATCTAAGAAGTAGAAAGAATGTTGATGTCCCTAAAAAAACCTAGAAAACAGTGCAAAATCAACTTAAGAAAATAAAATAAGCCCCTGTTTCAAATATCCTCCGAATTCTCCCTAGGCAGAACCCAAAACCTTATGGTCCCACCATTGTAGATATAACTTCTAATCAAAAAAATTTTGATCAACCATCCACCTTGATTCCACCTAAGGAACCAGTAGACGAAGCTCAAAACACCAGATCTGAAAATCCACATAAGGAGATCCCTAATAAAGGAAAGGAAGACAAGTATATGCAGATCCCTGCCTCAAAAATCCAAAATCTTCAAATAGAAAAAGTTTCTTCACCATTCAAGTTGGGAGCAGAGATAGCAAAACTTAAGATTTGAGTTCCTTTAACAGAACTAATCAAGAATGAAACTTACAAATCGCAGATAAACCAAACCTTAAACATTGCTGAAAAATAGGATTCTATCAACTTGTTTGATGACCAACTAGAACTCATATTTGGTCCAGATGTTAATGGCAAACCACTAGAAAGAGGAGTTCCACCTTTTTACATTAGCCTCGGTATCCATGATAAAATTCTACACAATGCAATGTTGGATTTTGGAGCCTCTCACAACTTAATGCCCAAATCAGTAATGGAGAAATTAAACCTAGACATTATAAGGCCTTACAAAGACTTATTCTCATTTGAATCCAGTCAAGTAAAGTGTCTAGGATTGATAAAAGACCTATGTGTTACTTTAGTCCAATATGGTGCCAAAAGTGTCCTTATGGATATTGTAGTTTCTGACATCCCACCAAAGTATGGCATGTTGTTATCTAGATCATGGAGAGCCAAACTTCAAGGATATTTACAACTAGATATGTCATATGCAACAATCTCTGTTTTTGGACAACCTAAGAAACTATACCGAGAAACCTTAATGAAATATATGGTGAGTAGCCAGGATCGGCCTCAAAACTTTCCCATATACTCCATACACTCAAACATTAATTCTTTCATCCTGTATAATGTTGATTAAACACAAGAAATTATTTTAGACAGTATTAATATAGAATCACAAGAAATTGCAGTTTCTATACAAAATGAAACTAACCAAACTTTAGAACTTTCCGATAAACAAAGTGGCCAAACTACTGTAAGTGAAGAAAAGTTTGTTCACCAGATAGTGAAAATTATGAGCATGAGATATTATGGCATCTTGAATTTGATGGGCCAGTCAATAAGTTTGGAGCAGGAGTAGAAGTGTGGATATATAATTTGGAGAATAATCACTCAGAAGGCCATGTATATAGATTGAATTTTAAACGTACTAACAATATGGTCAAGTATGAGGCATTAATTTTAGGTCTTAAGTTAGTTAGGAATCTAGGAGCTAAAAGAGCTTCTATCATGGGAGACTATGAACTAGTTATAAAATAGATTAACACTATATATATGACAAAAGAGCCTATATTAAGTTGTTATAGAGGGACTATTGTAGAAATACTTAACACTTTCCTAGAAACAAAGCTTACAGTAATCCCCAGAAAACACAATATGAAAGCCCATAGTTTAGCAATGTTTGCCAACACTTGCAAGTTACCCTTCCAACCTAACCATCAGTACACTGCTGAAGTTAGGCACAAACCTGCAATTCCAGATAATTTGAAAAATTGGCAAGTATTTTCTAATGATAAAAAGATAAATAACTTTTTAATTTCAGAAGAAGAGTTTGTAAATAACAACATAGATACTGATAAATCCATAGATCCTAACACTAAGGAGATATAAATGAATGAGATAGAAGGTGATGAATTAGATAGATTTAACCCAACTAAATTTACTAGATCAAATGTAGATAACTTAGAGAAAATTGAGATTGATGAAATAATAAGTGAAGAAACCGAAGTAATTAATCTCAAAGATAACTTCTTACCAAAGGGATTAACCCCTCTGGAAGATTTATTTGATTCAAATGATGTTCCTAGGAAACCTAAAATGGAACCAGCAAGGTCTGATATAGAGGAGTGTAATATAGGCACCAGTGAAAATGCTAAACTGATCAAAATTTCAAAATCATTACCTCCCACTAAAAAAGTAAAATACATTGAGTTGTTGAAAGAGTTTCAGGATGTTTTGCTTGGAGTTATGAGGACCTCAAATCTTATGACACCAACATCATCCAGCACACAATTCCTATTAAAGAAAATCAAAAGCCTTTCAAACAAAAAATTAGGAGGATCAATCCTGTCTTATTACCTTCAATTGAAAAAGAAATTCAGAGGATGTATGATGCCAAAATAATTGCACCAATCAGGTTTTTTGATTGGGTCTCAAACTTGGTGCCAACTAGGAAGAAAATTGGTGAGATCAGACTTTGTGTGGATCTCAAAAACATCAACAAAGTGTCACTAAAAGACAATTACCCTCTCCCCAAAATGGATCACATTTTACAAAGGGTAGTTGAATCAATCAGAATCTCATTGTTGGATGGATTTTCTGGTTACAATCAAATTTTGGTTCATCCAGATGACCAACCTAAGACTGCTTTCACTACTCCTTGGGGCACATTTATGTATGTGAAAATGCCTTTTGGGCTAATGAATGTAGGAGGCACTTTCCAGAGGGATATGGATATAGCCTTTACAAAAGAAATTCATGATTTCCTTGTGATATACCTAGATGACATTACGGTTTTTTCAAAATTTGACAATCAACATTTGGATCATCTAAGACAAGTTTTTATTAAATGTAGGAAATTTGGAATCTCCTTAAACCCCAAGAAGTATTTGTTTGGGTAAGAGGAACGAAATTTGTTAGGTCACATAATCTCAAAAGATGGTATAAGAATAGACCTCGCGAGAATAGAAGCCATCTTGCAAATACAACACCCAAGGAACATTAGAGAGTTACAAGCTTTTTTAGGAAAAATAAAATTTCTTAGAAGATTTATATCTAATCTAGCAGAATTAATTAGATCACTTAACAATATGCTGAAAAAAGGTTTGACCATAAAATGGACTGTTGAGGCTAAAAAATCCTTTGAAGACATTAAATTGGCCTTAACTAAAAAACTTGTGTTAATCAGTCCAAAATTTGACAGAGAATTCATCTTATTTTCCTTTGCTTCTGAGCACACAATAGTTGTAGTTCTATTGCAGAAAAATGACTAGGGTTATGAACAACCTATTGCTTTCTTTAGCAAAGCCCTGAGAGGTGCCCCCTTAAAATACAATATAATGGAAAAACAAGCATTGGCTTTAGGCAAAGCCATTAAGGACTTCAAGGTATACATCTTATATTCTCATATAGTAGCCTACGTTCCAAATTCAGTAGTCAAATACATCCTAACTCAGGAAGATCTAGATGGAAAGAGGGGAAAGTGGATTGCTACTATTTTAGAGTATCATATAGAAACCAAACCTACTAAGTTAATCAAGGGCCAAGGTTTAGCCAAGCTCATGGCTGAATTGAAATGTCAAGCCTTGGATATAAACTTTATTGCAGCAATAGATGATGGAGAGGAGATGGCGACTCCACAAATCAGCCAAGCCTTTATTGAATCACCTTGGTATGCTGATATTATTTATGTTTTACAGAACCTACAAGCTCCTCTTGAATTATCTAGGGGTAAAAGTAGGTTTTTAAAGATGAAATCCTTGAAATTTTGTATACTAGATAATGCTTTGTTTTGGAGAGATCATGAAAATATTCTTCTGAATTGCTTATTAAAAGATGAATCTGATAGAGTATTACAAGAGTTTCATGCAAGTGGTTGTGGAGGAAAACTTTACTGGAAGACCACTACAAATAAATCCTTAGAGTTGGTTTTTACTAGCCTACCTTCTTTTCTGATGTTAAGAAATATGTGACCTCCTATCACAAATGTCAAATTTTTGAGGGAAAGAAAAAGCTTTTACCTTTACCCCTCTAGCCAATCTCTGCTGAAATACCTTTTCAATAATGGGGTTTAGACTTCATTGGTGAAATTCACCCACCCTCCTCTGCCCAGCACAAATGGATCCTCAAAACCACATACTATTTCACAAAATGGATAGAGGCCATACCTTCAAGGCAAGCCACAGACATTGTTATCATAACCTTCCTTGAAGCCAATATTCCATCAAGATTTGGATGTCCAACTAAGCTCATTACTGATAATGTAGCGGCCTTTAAATCCAAAAGAATCATAGATTTCTGCAATAAGGATCATATCACCTTAGGCCATTCTACAACCTATTACCCTCAAGGAAATGGACTGGCGGAATCCTCAAACAAAATCCTGGTAAACATCATCAAGAAGTTACTAGAGGACAATAAGAAAACTTGGAATAAGAAGCTAGTTAATGCCTTGTGGGTAGATATATTGACTGCTAAAAAATCAATTGGTACTTCTCCCTATCAACTAGTTTATGGGATAGAAGTTGTATTTCCATCCTCTTTGGGAGTACCAGTAATGAAGATTCTTCAAGAATTGTAGGTTGAACCCAATAGTATCCAAAGAAGAATCAACCAAACTATTCATCTTCAACAAACTAGGGAAGAGACCTATATTAGGTCTCAAGTTATGCAAGAAAAGGTTAAAAATATTTTTGATAAAAGAACGAGGGCAGAAGATTTCTACCTTGGGGACAAGGTGCTCAAGTGGGATTCAAGGAGGGAAGACAAAGGTAAACATGAGAAATTTGATTTCCTATGAAAAGGTCCCTATGTCATCTATGCTTGCAGAGGAAATAAATGCTTTCTTCCTGAGAGAACTTGATGGTACAGAAGTAAAAGGTGGGCCAATGAATGGTCGAATGCTAAAACATTACTTTGACCCTAGTTACTAATTTTTCATTTCCCATTTGTACATATTCTATTTTCAAAAGTCTAGTTTGCATTGGATGGTGATTTTTGAAGTTGAATCTCGAAGAGAAGGCCCTAAGCTTTAAAAGATCTACTGCCATAAGTATCAGTAATGCAGAGGCATAGAGGAAAATTTACAAGGTAACATCAACAACAATTCAGAGGCCACTGATCTTGAAATTTCTTGAAATTTCACTAGAAAATGCCATCCCCAAGTGGAACCATTGTTAGGTTCCTATACCAATAGGAGTCATAATTTTGAATGACTAAGGTTAAACCTTGTAATATTGTACATACCTTTGCTTTCTGCAAATGTTTTCCATATTACAAAAATTAAAAAATTTAAAGAGGATATGTCCTAAAAGAATAATCAAAGGACAAAAAGAATAAGAAAAGGTCAAAAAAAAATTTGAAAATATATGAACCCCAAAAAACAAAAAGAGACCATGAAAGTGAGAAAGTCAAAATGCCACTACTATTTACTTTTATACATAATAATTATTATGTGCAACTTGTTATTCATGCCACAATCCATGGTAATCAAATTGTTTAATCTTGATTATATCATGCTTTGAATTTTATGTTTATAGTTAGAGAATAAAATTTGACCAAATAGTTTAACCTTGGCAGATCATTACATAGGTAGAGTAAATAAAAGGAACTCATCAGTTTGATCTGAGCCGTTGGATGATATAAGGTCAGAATTAGATAGTTTACTTTGTAAAAGAAAAGAAAATATTGATAAGGGTT
Organism: Pinus taeda; assembly: GCA_000404065.3. Lineage (NCBI taxonomy): Eukaryota > Viridiplantae > Streptophyta > Pinopsida > Pinales > Pinaceae > Pinus > Pinus taeda. The sequence goes on along the minus strand of APFE030453578.1, from coordinate 87,941 downwards.
TTCTAGCCTGAATGCACCCAAATAAAATGAAGAAAAAATGGTAGGTTGAGTAAATGGGTAAGTAGTAGAAAGGTTGCAGAAATATCATGTGATTACACAAAAGCACTTATGTCATTGTTTTAAATGGATCTTTCAAATATGCATAAGAATTAAATAAAGCAAAGACAATGGTTCACAACTTGGTTTATTTAACATCCCCTCATTCATTTCACCCATTTACTTACTAATTTCCCACAAATAAGTTCTTAGTGCTCAAATCCTTTAATTCAAAGAGGCTCAGAGCATTTATCTAACTTCTAGAGGGACCAGAACCTCGGCTTGATGACTTATGGGCATAAGTGCTAGAATCCCCTTCATAAAAAATTCATCTCCCTACATTTCCTCTCATTTCCCTCATAAAATCACACTTTCCTATGGTTGACATCATTTACCTAGGAAAAGTGAATCACCCCCATGTAAATCCCATTTCACCAAAAAACTCACAAAAACAATTTAATCTAAGTATTGAAGGTATAAAAAGCGCGCAAATGTGATATTCCACCATTTTACTTAGAAAAAACCCACTCCACCCTTTATATTTCATATTAATTTCTAATTGTATTATATAAGTTCACCGAAATCCCATTATCCCGTATTTAATTAATTCCCTATATAAAATACCCCAACCTTTGGTTTTAATAAAAAATAATAGAAATTACCCATACCCCGATATAATCTCACTTAGTTTGCCTAGTCCTGGTAAACTTAAGTTAATTTCGGTATTAACATCACCCGACTCCCTAATCCCTCATTAAGCTCGGCCTGATCATTTTAAACCTCTGATTTATCCCTAAACTAATCCGAAACCACCATGACTAAAGCCCTAGGCCCCCCATCAACTCCCGTCATTTCCCCCCGCGCAGCTCTTCTGCCCAACTACTGTTGATCATCAACCCCCCCTTATCCAACAACACACAACCATATTGTCCGCGCCCGATGGCTGAATGTTAACCACCTGATAAAGTGATTTTCCCCGACCCCGTGAATGCTACATGTCAAACATTGTATTGCATCGGGTGACCACTCCCAAATACTACCCACACCACAAAAGCGGTGTGATGGCCCTCCAAAACCGCTTCCCCCACTTAACTGAAAAACCGTCAACTATGCATCCGAAAGTGAACCCACCAAAATTAATCATTTTCTCTATAAAAGGCCACGAAGCCCTCTTTTGCCCTTTTTGCGCTTTCTCTGTGTAAATTCTGTAAACCATTGCAATTCCTGCAAACACCAAATTTACCACCAGACTTTCAGGACCACTCCAAAAGATGATGCAGACAACCCAGCTGACTTTTCAGTCCATACCAAGGCCACGCCAACCACTGCAGCTATCGTGAACCACCATTTTTAGAGCCAATTTTCCTAGTTTCCAGGGATTTAACCATGAATTACCTCTTACCCCTGCAAATTTCAAAACCTGTAGTCTGTGCAGTATTTTGATTTAAAAATTGAGTAAAATTTTAAGAAACTGCTTGCCTAAACCCTCTGAAAATCCCAAAAACCTTTGATAAAACCCCCAAAGCCTAATTCAAATCCACAAGAACTGAATTATGGATGCCCCTATCGCCATGGACATTAGACCCATTAGCACTCCACACTTAGTCCTTGACTACCTTCCCCCGGCTGACAAGGATTTCCAAATAAAGGACAGGGATTTCCAAATAAAGGACACAACTTCAATAGAGCTCCTGCTAAAAATTCATTGTTTAAGCAAAGATAGACACCTGAACCATATAGAAGATATTGGTCTTTGGGAGTCCAATTTACCCAGATACCAGTTCACCCAGGTTCATATCTTTCCTGAAATTGTTCATATGTGTTATGCATGCTACGTCCCCAGCCATAGCGCCATAATGTCTCATGACCAGAAGGTTCTATTCACTATCACAGTTGTGTCCATTAATGAAATGTTGTAGTTCCAACCAGGGACAAACCTAACCCCACTCTCAGTTGGAGACCTGTTGGACCAGTATCCCAAGCTAAGCCCATCAAGATTGGCCCAGTTGTTCCAAACCTTCATTAGAGAGGAAAAACACATCCCTAAGGACTCCCCTCCATATGTATAAGGTATTTTTTCTCAATGGGGCCAATACATTGTAGCCATGATATCACGTGTTTTGGGTTACACTACAAGTGAGTACATTGATGAACTTATTCTAGCTTTCATGTCCATTTATACCCCAGGGAAACCTCCTGCAATCACATATGACTTTGCCAAATTCATAGCTGATAGGATGCATGAGCAGTTCACAAGAATGGGCAGTGAGAGAGTATTCAAATACTCCTTTGTATTGTACCATCTATATTTGTATTATCAGTCTGATAAGTTTCCTTTTACTCTCCAGAAGCTTGACACCAAGGACCAGCCCAGATCTGTCATTTTTTGGACCCCATGTTTCCATGAGTATAGGTCACCATACATATACACAGACTTCATATATTCTTTTGTGTGTCCAATCATGACTATGCTCTCTGGAAATCCTCCACCTAGGATAAATCTAGAGATAAAAAGAGTCCTCCAGCTTTCCAAACAAACCAAAGTGGGAGATTGGTACCTTTACCAAAACCACATAGAAATCAGAATATATGGTTGCTTGCTTGCACCATATAAGTTGCCAAGATACCTCCCCATGGGGTTTTTTGCATTAGAATATTACAAATAGGTCATCAATGCAGATGAGGTCAACTTTGTCAATGCCAAGAAGAAGGCCAATTTCAAAATCAAAGACCAATTAGGTCCCTTCATATGCAATTCCAGAGAGGTAGGGAAAGAGGCAGACCTGATCCTGCAAAGTTTGAAATTCCAAAGGAGTTTTGCATGGAGATATGACCCTTTAGAATCCAAAAAGAAATAGAGAGGGATCTTCCACTTCAGGGACAGACACCTCTAATCTATAGCAGGAAACAAGTCACAACAAGAGGCAAAGGCTCAATCTAGCCTCTGAATAGGAATATACAGAGGGATCAGCACATGTAACCAACATAGAGGTAGACAGGAGCAAGCCCACAACTCCATCTGAAGACATTCAAGAGCCTTCCACATCACAGACTAAGAAGTTGGAAAGGCAGCTTAGTGTGGAAATGTCTTCCTTCAGTAGGCTTGCTGATAAAGACCAAGACATAAAGGATAGGTATAAAGAAATTAAAATGAGGAATGAGAAACTCAAAGCTCAGACTTATGCTTAATACCTAAAGCTCACTCCCAAAAATCAAACAAGGCTAATGCCAGCCTTTGACATCAAGGAGGGAAAGCTACATATGTCTTTTATCATACCTACAACACAACAGCCCAAGACATCATCAGATTACAAGAGGGTTGACTTTGAAGTGTTGGCAAGGGATATTCATCCCATAGATCAGATAGAACTGCAAAAATAGGCTGGAGAAATGATATACTCCACCCTCACCAATAAAGCCATGGCTTCCCATCAACTACAAAACTCAGTGAACAACATCTCAGCACAGTTTCAATTGGAGAAGGCCTCCTCACAGGCCAAGGATAAAAGGATTAAGTCATTGGAAGACTTGGTTATTAAGTTGGGACATGATCCCAAAGATATAAAAGTTACTGAGCAGCTGATAAAGTAGAAGAATGATGATATTGTTGCACTGAAGAAGCAAATGAAAATTCCCCAGCTACAACATCCTCAAACACTGGAAGTTTGGGAGAGCCAAACCAGACATGAAGAGTTGATGGACTTGGTCCTAAAACTCAATGATCAGCTAAAGTTAACAGAGAAAGAATTTGATAATTTAATCCAAATGAAACAAACTGATATTGCATCAACTTCTGCAAGTGTCATCCCTACAGTGTCTACAACAGTCCCGTCCACACTGGTAGCTTCACTTGCACCAACAGCTCCACCTGCCACATCATTGCCAGTTACTACAGAATCTACAACAACAGGTACATCAGGAGAGGACACAGATAAATTAGTCAATTCCATGAATGAAATTTCCATCCAAGCCACTGAAATCAACGGACTAAGAGAAAAGGTGGCAAGTTTAGAAACTGATTACAAACTTGCCCAAATTATGCAAAAGGAAGAGGCACAAAAGGCCAACAGAATGTGTGAAAGAGTCAAAGCCATGGAGAAAGACTTGACATTAGAGAAACCCCTTGGGCAAGCCAAGGAATTGTTATGGGCCAATATCATTTACTCCGTCAAGGATATTTGGCCATCTATTCAAGTTATTTTTGAGCAAACAAAACTAATAAATATAGCTACAGTAGCTATTCAAAAAGTCAAGGAGGAATTGGGTGACAGGCCAGAGGATGCCAATAAACTCATCCATTTCCTTAATAACAAAAATAGATATGAGCTTTAGGAGCTAAATATAGAAGACATAACTCAAACTATTTTGGAAATAATAAAGGTTCTGTCCAAGAGGAACCTAATGCTAAACTTGGAGGAAAAGTGCAATAACATGCAGGTGGCCATTGATAGATTCATGACAAAATTCCAAATTTTGAGGGAAAAAGGATTGCCCAGTCCATTGGTCATCAATGACATGCTTATGCCATAGCAAGACTATGACAATAGACTCAAGCAGTTGGCTAAAGAACAAGCTAACACTTCATCTATTAAAGTCCTGCGAACAAGCAAAGTTTTGTATAACACCTTCATGAACTTGTTTTTTCTCCAGCATGGGATTAAACACTTGTTCATCACTAAGCCCAATTTTGCCAAGTATACTGAAGCTGATGAGATATACCGAAGGATGATGAATGCCAAATTACCTGAGGCAGAATGGTGGGAAAGCATGATTGATTTACTGTGAGAATTTACAGTAAAAAGTTACTGCACATTAAAAATAGAGCAACTAGGTAAATAGATGAAAACAGGACAACAGGGTCAAAGAGTATCAGGTGAAAGATAAAAGTTGAAGAAGATTCCAGTGTAAGAGACCACAACTACAAGCCAGCATAAAGGGCTACAAATCCAACCATAAAAGCCAGCAGTACCACATAAAAAGGGACAGCATGAAACGGTTCAATAGTTGTCTCTATCTTCTTGCAAGAAGATATTTGTATTTCCTAGATTAAATCTCAAGTTTGTTTTGAGATATTTTGTAATAATTTTTGTATAAATACTTCACCATTCGAAGTATGTAGGGTGGATTCTTAGACATTTCTATAGACCTTTTGATCAAAGACTGTAAGTTGTTGTATCACTGATTGGACCAACAACCTGGATTAATGAATAAAGAGAAGACATTTCACTAGATTCATGTGTAGAGCGAAGTGCAGACAAGTATTTTCTCTTGTGTTTTTATCTTTCTTTAAAAGTTTTTCCATAGTGTTTAATGTATCTGAAATTTGAATACTATAATATGGAATGATATCTCATAATTTGCTTCATTGCACTTTGTTTTAACTATTATGCATTTTAATGTTTTATGCTAGTTATCTAAATTAAGGAATTCTTAATTGCTCCTTAGTCTGGGTAGTCTCCCTGTATTCTATAGCAAAGGATTCTTAATTGCCCTTTGTTCATGATTATCCTATGTTCCTCATTTTAATCCTAGTCTGAGAATTCTTAAGTGCTCTCTCACCCTAGTTAAGATCATTTCACCTATCTGGCCCAAAGACCTACACTTTACTCTGCTAGCTTTCCCTTTGAACATTCCCTTTAGTGAGTTAATTCTAGTTTTGCTGCCCTCCTTTTGACGGCATAGCCCAATGGTCCAAAGACATCAGTCTGTCCATCCTTTTTAAGGATTTCACCATCCAACAATCAATACAAATCAAAACCCTTGAACCTTCAGAACTAGCCTAAAATCCAAACAAACAAAGCTAAATCATATAGAGAGAGCCCTCTCTGAGCCATAGGTTGGCTAGAGCCTATGCTTAAAAGATTGGTTTGTGGTTACCTCGGTCCTTTCCTTCTTCTGAAAACTTCTAGGGAAAAGTTCTGAGTGATAACAGGTCACATTTTTTCTAGCATCATAAATCTTAGTACATCGAGAAATTCACCTATGGAATAATTAAGTTGTCAATTTAAAATTTTTTCTTGGTGTCCTTTTGTGCTAAGACTAAGATCTAAAAGAAAAACTTGTGTGGTATCAAACTTTTCCCTTAGTTAGATGTGCTTAAATTTTTTATATCTAAAGTTTAACTATAGGAAGGTGGTAAATTTCCTAGATTAGGGTCACTAAGCATACTCATTTAAATTCTAGGATCTAAAGCAGTTAGCATTTCAATTTTGTGGTTGTTTAAAGTATTTGAATCTCCTAAAATTTAATTGCTAAGACATTGTGCATCTGTTGAATATCTTACATCTATCTATTGTCATTGCTTGGATTATTTAATGCTCATTACATGCTAGACATTTTGCAAATATTTTCAAGTGATTGTTAAAGAATCTTGTTGTGGAATTATAATACATCACATATCTCTATTTCCTAAGCTAAGCATACTTTTGAGCATTTGTTGGCATTGATATTAAATTGCAATGAAGTTTTGTTCTCTTTGAGCTATAATTGTATCAGAAAGATTTGAAATAAGCCTATGTGTTAATTGTAATATCTCCAAGAGTTTATCTTTTAAGTCTTCATCTAATAAAGCGAACATTTCATTTGGGTATTTGAGGGCTTTTTTGTGACATAAGTGTTTTCCTATCCTCGAGTCTAGCTTCATCGCATCATCTAGTGCATTTGCATATAAGTTAGCTTTGCATAGATAAAATTTACTTCCAAGCATGAGCTTGGTCGATAGACAGATAGATATCCATTCGTCTTTTCTTGAGAAGCTTGTTTTAATAGTACTTAAAACGGTGACCTTGTAGTCGTCAAAGCCACAGTTCTCTACAGCACTGGAGGCACCGGGTATGTTATAAGTTCAGGAGAGGTATTGTTTATCACACCTTAGTGTGTTTCTCCTTATCTTCTCTCTACCAATTACTACGAAATCAGGCTCAACATAGAAAGGATTGAAGGATTCATAATTTAAGTAGGCATTTAACTAAAATTAACAAAGATTATTGCATATCACATTAGTTTTAGGAATTGCATTTCATATAAGGTAGTCATTCATCTAAGCAGCAGTTGCTAATAGACTACTTGGTCTTCATTTCCCTAGCAAGATCGTTGAATCCATAAGGCATTGATGTCAACCGTTTAAAATCTAATCAAATTCTAAGTCTTGCTAAATCTTAATCAAGTACTTGATAGCCTCGTTGTGTCTCCAGAACTAGTTGGTTCCCAACTAGTTCTTCTTCATTCCTTTTTTCCCATAGGGTCTACCCCACTTAGCCTGCTCTAGGGAGACAAATGTAGAGACTAGGGATCAGGGTGACAACCCTTGATCTTAGCATTGTTGTGGTGCCTAGACATTCAGTGCGATAGTATTTTTTGGCACTGTTTCCGGGGATAGATTTGTTTTTGTCCTTTGTTTCTTCAACATTCAACTCATTTCTTTCTTCTCATCCCTTCATCTCTTGCCAGGATAAGTTCCTTGTCCTTGGTTCCTTGCTTTCGGGTTATTTTGAGTTAGAATTTTTGTCCGGGTGGTGACTCCACTTCCTTTATCTTCTACAAGAGTGTATACTAGAAGACATCCAAGCAGTTTGGTTAATCCTGCTCCTGATCCTGAAAGGGATCTCAGAGTACGATTACACAAACTCTCTTCTTGTACCCTTCTTGCTAATCTCGGACAAGAAGCCCTCTCTGATATCCATTTGCTTTTTACTAACCCGGTTGAGCATGACATCATGTACATATTCGTCCTTTGTAACTTTGCTAACATTCAAGGTTATCCCAATGATATTCCAAAGCATGGGATGGATAAATTGCCTCTCTTTCAGGGCAATAATGCAGTTAGTGCTAACTCTCATAAAAAATATTTTAGTTCATGGTTGGGTAAGTATGCAAGGGCTACTGATTTTAATCATGAAGATGTAAAAATGACCCTTTTTGTTCTTACCTTAGAGGGGGATGCTTTAGATTGGTTTACGGAAAAGCCTCATAATTCATTTGATTATTTGCATTTGATTGTTAATACCTTTAAGGAAAAGTATGGAGATAAGAGAGAAGGGAGGCATCTCGTAAAAGTTATCAGTAACATTAAAAAGAGAGAAAATGAGACCGTAGAAGGATTTTACCTGAGGTTCAATGATATTATTAAGGAATTACCTCAAGACTATAAACCTACTGATAAATTTCTTCGGGAATTTGATATTGATGCCATTAGACCTGAGCCCTCTTATGAGTTAAGACGCGCTAAGCTTCATGATTATAGGGATTGTCAAGCTTTAGCGGTAGAGCTTGAAAAAAATCCCAAGTTTTGATAGGGCTTCAACGAAATTGAAAGAACCTAAAGGAAAAGAGGTTCAAGAATCTGATAACAACCTCATTCAAAAATTACTGTAAAAAATTGAAAGCATAGAGCTTAACCAAGAAAAATTAACCTCTAACCATGCTAAGGAGATAGCTACTTTGTAGAATAGTTTGGTCCAAATGGAAAGAGCTCAAACGAAAAATTTCTAGCCTGGAAATAATAATAATAATAATTAAAATAATATTTGGCAAAAGAAAGGTCAATATAGTAAGCAGAGACCACCTAATCTGCTTGAACATACTAATTTTGTCGATGATGCTCCACCTTATTGTCGGGCTTATGATGCTCTTCATGAGGAGGCTACTTGCCCCATAGTTAGAAGGATTTTGGATAATGGAATTTTTGGGGCATGTAATCAAATAAATGTAGTGGGTAAAGAGTTTTCTTTGTCTATGAAAGATTGGATGGAATTTAAGGAAAACAGTCGAGATGTTATGCCTCCCACATCAGCTTTTAGTATAAATAATTTTGAGAATGAAGATGATATGATAGTTAAATTATATGGTGAAAAGCCTTCTTAAGAGCGAATCATGGAAATTTCTAAAGATAAGGGTTTAACTTATCAAAGAAGGGATAAAGATCAAAGTGGGAATCAAATTCCCCCTCGAATTTTTAACCCTGGTTCAAACTGTGGATTAGATGTCGATTTGGGAAGTTGGTTTAATAATGCAAAAACCTGGGTTCCTGTCACCGAAATTGTGAGGATTCCTTCCCAAAGGACTAAGTTACTAAAAGCTATTGAAGCTCCTCAAGTGAATGTTTCTCAATAGAAGGCACCTGAGGTTGATTATCAGGATGCTCCTATATATTTGCAAAGTTTGGATTCAGATAACAAGGATCATAAACCATTCTTTATTACTTTGATGGTTAATGGATATAAATTGAATAATTGCATACTGGATTCTAGTGCATCAGCTTGTGTCATGACTAAGAGGGTCATGGAACAACTTAATTTAAGAGTTTCTAGGCCTTACTACAATATATGTGCCATGGATTCTAAGAAGATTGAAGTTCATAGTCTGATCAAGGATTTACAAGTTCATTTATCAGTTTACCCTGACATTATGATTGTTATCGACATTTTTGTTGTTGATATGCCTGATGCTTGGGGTATGCTTTTTTCTAGAAAATGATCCTCTAATCTAGGAGGGAGTATTCAAATGAATTGGTCATATGCTATGATTTCTTCTCCTAGAGGAGATGGTTTTGTGAGACTTAATAGAGAGCCTAAGAGAAGATTCCATGTTGAAGATCCTAAGAGACCTCATAATGAGATATTAAAGAACAATCTGACATTAGGAATTATGCTATTTTGTCTAATTCCATAGTTCTTCCCGATGATAAGGTTGATAAAAATATTGGGAATCTCACGAATAAAGTTCGGTACATGTATTTTGATGGTACATCGTCTAGGCATGGTAAAGGTGCAAGAATAGTATCAAAATCACCCCTTGGTCATATTTTCAAGTTTTCCTATCGATTGGAATTTTAAGCAACCAAGAATGTTGCTGAATATGAAGCTTTTTGTTGTTGGGTATTGAGTTGGCAAAGGCTTTTAGAGTTAAGTTGCTTAGCATCAAGGGGTTTTATGACTTAATTATCATGCAAATTAAAAATAAATTTACATGTAAAATTCAAAGGTTAAGGAATTATCAAAATGTTGTATGGGATACTATAGAATACTTTGATGCCCTTGACTTTGAGGATATCACAAGAGAGAAAAATAATTTGATAGATGAGCTTGTCGTAGCTGCTTCTACTTTGCAGTTATTTAATGGGCTGATTAAGGATAAGATAAAAATGGAAGTTATATTTAGGCCTTCTGTTCCAGATAACTCAAAGCATTGGCATGTTTTTGATGACAAGAAACAAGTGATTTGTTTTCTTGATAATTTGGATGAGATTGAAAATTTTCGAATAGATTCTAAGGAGGATGGATCTGATGATCATGAAGATATTATAAATCCTACTCCTAGGAATGTGGTTTCTTTAGAACAACACTTTGATCGATATGATGCCACAAAGATGAAAGAGGAAAATAAAATGGATCCAGGCAAATCCATCGAGGTAAACATTGGTACCTCTAGGGATCCAAAAATTATCAAAGTTGGTAAGGGTACTAATGATGAAGAAAGGAAAAAATTAACCAATTTACTTCGTGAATATTGAGATGTTTTAGCATTTCCTTATGATGAATTAAAACGTTATAGGGAAGATGTCATGGAGCACACTATCCCTTTGAAAGATGAAAATGCTAAACCATTTCATCAAAAGCTTAAGCTGATAAATCCTAAGTTAGCCTCTTTGGTTCAAAATGAGCTTTCAAAGATGCTTACAGCAGGAATTATTGCTCAAACGAGGCATTCAACATGGTTTTCCAATGTAGTGATTGTTAGGAAAAATAACGGTACAATAAGACTTTGTGTTGATTTTGGAAACCTTAATATAGCATGTAAAAAAGATAATTACCCTTTGCCAAACATGGAGACTATGTTGCAAAGGGTAATTAATTATGGAATGATGTCATTGATAGATGGTTTTTTTGGATATAATAAATTATGGGTTAAGAAGGAGGATCGTCACAAAACTACATTCACCACACCATGGAGTACTTTTGAATATATTAGAATGTTGTTTGGATTAACCAATGTTGGGGCTACGTTTCAAAGGGCTATGGATTATGCCTTCAAGGGTTTAATTGGGAAGTTTATCGAAATTTATTAGGATGATCTTACTGTTTTTTCTAAGGATGGTATTAGTCACATAAGTCATCTTAGGCAAGTTTTTGATAAATGTAGAGAGTATGGGATTTCCTTAAATCCGGCTAAGTCTGTTTTTGGAGTAACTGAAGGGGAATTACTTGGTCACATCATTTCTAAAGATGGAATCAAGATTGATCCTGAAAAATTTGCAGCACTCCAAAAGATTCCTCTCCCTCTAATCTTAAATCCCTTCAGTCTTTTCTTGGAAAAACAAATTTTCTTAGAAGATTTATTCCTAATTACGCAAAAGTAGCTAAGCCTATTCAAAGTCTTCTGAAAAAAAAGATGTAAAATTTGTATGGAAAGAAGATGGCAAAAAGGCTTTTCAAGAAATAAAAGGTGCTATTGCAAAAGCCCCTATTTTAGTTAGTCCTGATTACTTTAAGGATTTCATGATTTTCTCTTTCGCTTCTGAAGATACCATTGTTGGTGTCTTATTGTAGAAAAATAAGGATGGTCATGAGAAGCCTATTTCTTTCATGAGTAGAGTGCTTCAAAATTATGAATTAAAATACAATACCATGGAAAAGCAAGCCTATGCCTTAGTAAAATCTCTTAAGCATTTCAAGACTTATGTGGGTTATTCCAAAATCATTGCTTTTGTCCCACATTCTGTAGTTAAAGATATATTAACTCAAACTGATTACTTAGGGACTCATACTAGGTGGGTTACTAAAATACAGGAATATGATTTAGAGATTAGACCCACCAAGTTAGTCAAAGGTCAAGGCTTGGCTCAAATGATGACCGAAGTTAATGAGAAAGCTCTTGGTTTGCTTTGTCTTAATGATTCATCTTCACCTGAGCTGCAAAGGTTAGGAGAGCATGAGTGGTACAAGGACATTATTTATTACTTGTTGAATCTTACATGTCCTAACCATTTAGTCGCTCATAAGAGAAGGGCTCTTAGATTAAAAGCCACCAAGTATTGCCTCATGAAGGATGACCTTGAATGGAGAAATCCTGAAGGCGTAGTTCTTAGGTGTGTTGATGAAATTGAGTCCAAGAAGTTAATTTCTGAGTTTCGTTCAAGATATTGTGGTGGTCATTATGCTGCTAGAACTACTACCCACAAAATTCTAAGAGCTAGTTATTATTGGCCTTCAATTTTTTCTGATGTGCATAAGCTTGTTAGAAGTTGTCAACCTTGCCAACTATTCACTAGGAAACAAAAGCTTGTTGCCCTGCCCTTACAACCTATGGTTGTGGAGGCAACTTTTTAGCATTGGGGTCTGGACTTCATTGGGAAGTTTCATGAAAATTGTAGCAATGGCTACTCATGGATTTTGACTGCTACTGATTATTTGACTGAATCATTTAGCCATCCCTGCTAAGAATGCCACTGAGAAGGTCATTATGGATTTCATTGAAAATAATATATTACTAGATTTGGTGTCCCTACTAAGATCACAACTGATAATGCCAAGGCTTTTTGTTCTTCAAAATTTTCGTCTTTTTGTTTCAAGTATGGCATTGTCTTATCTCATTCATCAAATTACTATCATCAGGGTAATGGACTTGCTGAATCAAGTAATAAAAATCTCATAACCAGTATCAAGAAGATAGTAGGAGATAATAAGCGATCTTGGGATAGAAAAATCAAGTATGCTTTATGGATAGATAGAATTACTAAAAACAAAGCTACCGGTAAGAGTCCCTTTCAATAAGTTTATGGCTTAGATGTAACTTTACTTATGCACCTGAAATTGCCAGCTTATCAACTCCTTCAACATTTTTCTACTAATAAAGATGTTGTTCAAAATATAATTTGATTAGATTGTGGAGTTGGATGAAACTCGTAGAGCAGCGTTTGATAATATATGTAAAAGTCAATCTAACATTAAGAAAAGCTTTGATAAATCATATCGATCTAGATCTTTGTAGGTTGGAGATGTGGTACTCCTTTGGGATCACAAGAATTAAAAATCAGGAAAACATAAGAAATTTGACAGTTTGTGGCTGGGACCATACATTATCTGAGACATTGCTGGGCCAAATTCATTCCACTTGAGTAGATTGGATGGTGAACCAATTGACTTACCTGCGAATGGCCAAATGCTCAAGCTATTCTTCAAAGATGACATTTGATACCATGGGACATCCTTTGTATTGTATTTCTAACCCTACACCTTATCATTTCAACATTTCATTTTTGTTTTAAGATTAGATTTACTTTTCATGTTACTAGATAGTTAATAAATGAAGAGCTTATATCTTTCCTGTGCTTAATTTTATATGATGATTTTGAATAGACGCTACTTATGTTATATTGTGTGTTGCGTGGATGCAGATTCTAGATTCTCACATTTCTACAGTGCAACAACATGTCCCCAAGTAGAGTCAGATGTTGACCACTACGTGTCACCGACCCATAGCAGTACACCCCCCTTTTTTTCGCAAAAGGGATAGCACCTGATCGATGTGTCTGTGTCGTCCAGCTATCATCGTCAACCTGATTGTCATGTTATAATGTAAATCCATTCTGCATATATGTGATGTAAATAATCTCATCAAATATGTGTCATGTATGTAATTGCCTAGGTAAACCTATTTTTCTGGTGACGATCTACATTCCAGGAGGTTTTTTTTCTCACCGATCCATTCTTGGATGGTCGGCAGAGTTTTCCTTCAACATTACCCCAAAGATGGAATGAATTTTGTCACTGTGATCTTAAGCAAGTTCTAGTGTTATAGATCGAGTCTATGTAAAAGTGATTTGGGAATAATCCTAACTATTTGGTTATGTTATTTTATTACAAATTGCTTAGTCTGTTGGATTATATTTGTGTCGCAAAAATGAATAGTCTGTGAGGGTCTATTTCATATGAGTTTTCCCCCCTTGTGATGTAAAAGATATGAAAATGATGATGTAAAGTGTCTTGAGGGTTGAAAAAATAATTTATCCCCTCATAGGTTAATTAATTAAATTTTCTGGCCAAAAAATTAATTAAAATCCTAAGCCAGAAATTTAATTAATTATAGGTCCTAGGTAAATTTAAATTTTCCAAAGGAAAAACTCATGGGTCCTTAAAATTCAAATTTTAAAAGGTCTTCGGACTAAGGTAAATTAATTATTTTGCTAAATTTTAAGCCTTTAGTCCCTAAGGGTTAAGTCAAAGTCAAATTTTTGAGGAAATTAACTCAAAATTTTTATTTTTGGGTTAATTAAAATGCACTTTAATTGAAAAATTCAAATTTATTCAAGAATTTAATATTTCGATGGATGAGATTAAAAGAAATTTTAATTCTCATCAACGGTCAAGATTGCTTTGACAAGGATCATTCGAACTAGCTGTTGTAAGATTTATCTTTAAATAGGAGGTCAGTTGTCAGTTGAGATCATTCAATTTTTGAGGCATGTGCTAAGTGAAAGCTCTCTTATAATCTTTTTTATGAGCAATAAAGAAAGACTTTGGGGTTGATTTCTGCTCGTGTTACTCTTCATGGAAATGTTGTAAGATGTGTTATTTTCATGCATAGATTTCCTTTTATCCATTGATGATAGCTTTCTGAAGAGTGATTTGAGCACATGTATCTTGTTCAATCGCTGGGGTTTGAATGGTAATTTAAGTTTTGAATATAATAGAAAGTATCTCTATTAAATCTGAAATTTATTATCGTTTTCTCGCTCTATGTTGATGATTGAATTGAGTTGTACAAGAAATTTTTTATTTTTAGATCATCAGGCGTTCGGGTAAGTTTTCAGTTGGATCGACCAACTCCCAATTTGTATTTCCTGAAGAGCCCAGCTCGATTAGATCCCGAGCTTGTCATAAGAAATTTTATTGTTGATGCATGAAGGGTTTTGGGTGAAGCACCTCTGTTTAAAATTAAAAGTTCAAAAATTTTCCATGCTAAATTGATAAATTTGACTTTTAAGAGCCTTAGATTATTAGATCTGGGAGCGGAGTTGGACTCACACTTGCCAGATCTGGTAGATATGTTGTTCCTGTGCATAGATCTATAATTTCTTTTTAACTTTTCTGATTAGGGTTTCTAGGGTTTCATTTATTTTTGTATATCTAGGTTTCGGGTGTTTGTGTTTTTAGGAACAGGTTGCAGATTTGAAGGTGAAGTTTGGTTTTGAAGCCAGATCTAGGCCCTGGAGGGTAAGATCTGGCCTCAAAACCAACTTTTGAAAGGGCATTATTTTGCAGTCCAAGGGTTTTCAAATATCTTAAATCTGGAAATAATCTTATGAAGGTTTCATTGATAAACCTGAAGTACAAGTCTAATTTAAGTTCGTTTCTGAGTTTTCTAGAGTTTGGGTTGCCTTCTTGAGACTCTCGAAATCATTTTGTAGGGATATTGTCCAGATTTGTTGCAGTCTAACAGTTTAAATTTTATTTATTTATTTTAAATGTGAAAATTTTTAATAAGGGTTTCATATTTTACTAAAAAATGAATTTTTTCAGATCTGGAAAGAAAATTTCAAGCAAATTTCTTTTAGAAATTTATGGGTATTTTTGTAGTTGTGTGGGGTTTAGGTTTCGCATCTTGCTGAAGAAGTTTCAAGTACTTGTGGGCGAAAGCGCTACTATAGATCCACTGCCCTCTGCTCTCCTATCACTACCTGCTATTTGTGTGAGCTCCTTTCTTCTATGTTGCTGCCTGTAACCTGCAAAAAAACCTGCTCCCCTTCATCGTGCTCCCTTTGCATCGTCCCTCTTATGTCACCACTGCTCCATTTCCGTGGTTCTTCCCCGTTCATTTGCTGCGTCCATTCTAGCTCCTCAATTTGTTGCGTTCTTAACCCTTTCTCCCTACCCACGTGAGATTTCCCTCTCTAAAACCCACGCATTTCTTTACATTTCCCTGCACATTGAACCATCCCTTCATCGTTGCCTCCTTGCATGCTCATCGCACACTTGCAAATCTCTCCTCCTTTGCCTAAATCTGCAATCCCTTCTCCCCTCGCTCTGTCCACGCCTTCAAACCCTCACCTGTGTGCTGCCACAACATGGACTTTTATAAATGAATACTTTCCTTCAAAATCGATTTTTGAAATGAAAATTATGACCTGGAGAAATCGAATTTGAAAAGAGTTTCTCATCTGCAAAAAAAAAAAATAAATAAATCAAATCAAATCAAATTTAGAAATGAAAATATTCTCTGCTTCCTTAGGAATTGAAATCTTTGCTTTTCTAGAAATCGAAATCGATTTATTCTCTGTCTTCTTAGCACTTGTGTTCACTGCTAGTGTGGAGAGAAGGCTTTGTTTCAACCCCTTGAAAATTCTTTTCTAGAAAATACCTTGTATCTTCAATACCTCAGGAATCATTTATTTTTTAAATACCTTCTTAGGAATTGATTTTTTTAATACCCTTTCTCAAAAATCGAAATTTGGAGTTGGAGAAATCAATTCTTGGAAAATAGAAATGAAAATCAACCTATAGGGTGATCACAATTCTACTCAGCTGCATAATCCTTTTTATGACTAGGCGTTCATTTTCAACTTAGAAATTTTTTTGCCCACACAATCTACAAAATAAGGGTTGAAAGAACCAGGAAAATATCCAAAATAATAGTGAATTTGAGAAATTTTTATCCATGGAGCCTAATTGGGTTCATTATGAAGAAAACCCATGTTTTCATTTGACAAAATTTCATTTTCGTTTGCTCAGAAAAAATGACGGAAAATAGTGTCTTCTTAAATATTTCAAATTTTTAAAACTATAGTTGAATTAGATCTTTTCTAGAAGATATGGTACCTGAATCCTTTTCAATTTCCTCGGTTCAGCTGCAAAAAAGAGTCCACTTCTCTTAAAAAAGTTTGCTCACTATGTAAAAGATATAAAAAATATCTTAACAATGTCTCACTACTTCTAAACTCCATGCTCCAATCTTTGTTTTCCAAAGTTTTGTTATGAAAATCCCCTCTCTGTTTTTTTTTTAAATTCTCACTATGCATATGAGAATTGGACAAATTTGCTCACTATATGTATGAAAATAGAGAAAAAAAAATTGTTCACTGTGCGTATAAAATCTCACTGTATATATGAAAATTTTGCTCACTATGTGTATAAAAATGAGACTTTGTTTTCATATGCAACTATATATGAAGAAATTGGTAACTCAAGTTTGATTACCTAATCTGGAAGCAATCTCGTAGATATTTATTGTTAAAATTGGCAACTAGGGCCAAACTCCATGT
Source organism: Pinus taeda (assembly GCA_000404065.3). Classification (NCBI taxonomy): domain Eukaryota; kingdom Viridiplantae; phylum Streptophyta; class Pinopsida; order Pinales; family Pinaceae; genus Pinus; species Pinus taeda. Next base: position 70,648 of record APFE030453578.1, on the reverse strand, counting down.
AGGTAACTTCATTTATGGCAGCTAATATTTTTCCTAGATTCCTCTTGTCGAGAGGTGCAGGATTGATCTAAATATCATCCAATTCCAACAAGTATTTATGGAGATATGAATTTATTTGTATTTACTTGAAAAATTGTGAAGGTCAGCCAGTGGTTAAATGTGTGGCACACATGCCTAGTGAATCATATAAATACAAGAGAGGTTGATTCATTTTCTCATCATCTCATCTCCACATCTCTTCTCTCTCCTAGTCTCTTGGGTATGCGTAGGAGGAAGAAGACTCTCTCATGTGGGAAGAAGAAAGAGGACGTAGTTAGGGCAACAAGCTATGACGTGGAAGAAGGAGGACGCAGGAAGGTACAACAACATGTTTTGGGTGCTAGAGGACTGCGTTGACCAGTGTATAGGCTCCCTTGACTGCGGATTTGTCTGGGGAGTCTTTCTCTTGATAGACACAGTTCCGATTAGCCTTGTTTACCTCTATTTGACCACAGTTTTGGGGCAGCGTTAACTAGTTAGGGCTGAATGCAGGAGATGATATATTGACTACTAGTTTGACCATGTTTTGAGGACTATTTTGGGTTGCTACTTATTGTTGTTAAAGACCGAGTTCTTCAATTTGACTAGAAGTCAATCTGGGGCTGTTTGACCAAGTTTGACTTCGTTGATCTAGGGTTTGCTATTGTTGATATAAAATTACAGAATTCTGATTTTGTACTATTTCTCTCTGCCAAACTATTGAAGATAAAAGAAGATTTGATCAAAGGGTTTCCCCGCATTGGGGTTTTTCCCTGGCTAGCCGCCACATCTTGTGTCTCTTGTCTTGGCTTGTTTTCTGTCGATCGTTTAATGTTCTATCTACACTTTACTTAATGTATATATGATTGCTAATATGTGGCTAATAAGAAGAAAAGAAGTAAATTGCTCTAAGCATATAACATACCATAAATTAACATGGTATCAGAGCTGAGGAGAAGACAAAGCCCAAGAAAGAGAAAAAGCAAGAACAATCACCGAAGGCTGATGAAGCAATCTTAAAGAAGTCATGGGGTCCTCAACACACTTCCCCGCTGAAGACAAACTTCATGAGAAGTCTGACTATCACGGATGGAAGATGTATCTCTATCTAACATTGGAAGAGCAGGGAGTGTTAGACCACGTGATAGGCAGAATCGTTGAGCCTTCATCGAATGCATCCATTACTACTAGAAGCAAGTGGACTAAGGGAGAAGTCAAATCAAGGAAGATCATCCGAGACTCTATCAACAAGCACCTGGTGGCCTATGTTTCTAAGCTAACCACCTCCAAGGAAACCTACGATAGACTAGCGAGTTTATTTAAAGTTAATGATGCAAATCAAGTTTTGTCCCCTAGAAATAAGCTGAAGGAAACTAAGAAGGGCAAAGATTAGAGTATGCAAGCATATTTCTTAAGGATCACCGAGATCAAGAATGATCTCCTATCTATTGCGGAAGTAGTTCCTGATAGGGAAATGACACTCACAATTCTTGGAGGACTGCCACCTGAATGGTATATATTCAGGACTACTCTTCTCAACAATAATGTAATTCATGGATTTGAGGAATTGATGGAAAGATGCATTCAAGAAGAAACAAGGATAGAAGTACAAGAAATGCCCGCACTTAAAGGCCATCCCTCTGCCTTTTCTTCTCATGCTAAAAGAGGAAATAATTCTAGGGCTAAATCCAAAGGAAAGGTTGGACCAAAAGGTGGAAGAAAATTTCGATGTTACAATTGAAACAAAATGGGCCACTATGCGAGGAAGTACCATGATCAAAGGGACTCACACCATGACGATGATCAAGATCACTCTCAAGGCAATCAAAGGAATGGTAGGTCCAATGGCAGAGGTAAAATAAATGTTGGAAATCAAGGAAGAGGACAACCCTTCAAGAAGGCAAGAAACTCCAGGTAAGAATCTAAAGTTGTTAACAATAAGCAACATGAATATTATCTACTAGCGACCCTCTCTAGTACTGCTCCCACAAGTTCACTGGGAAATTGGCTTATTGATAGTGGTGCCTCAAGGCACTTCACTGGTTACAAAGGAGCTCTCTCTAATCTGATAAAGAAGGAGATCAACTTGGAAATTGTTCTTGGGGATTGTTAGAGTCGGTCTTGTCAGTCCTCTGTCAGAGATCAAAACTCTTTATGCATCTCATTTTTAGGTGTCTCACTCCATTCACTCAGCTGCATTCCGCTAGAGGCATGCCATAATCTGACGGAAGGGCCTTGTCATTCATTCCCCTCATGTCTTGTACCTGTTGGCTTAGGTCTTTTCATCAATGTTTACTAAAGTCCTTGACAGTCAATGTTTGATCTTTTTCAGTCATTAGGTCTAGGGATTTGTCAATTTGGACTTCAACAATGTCTAATAAAGCCATTAGACCAGAGGGAGGCTCTTATAAAGTTGTGATTCAAAGATTTTCATCGTCATGTTGATAGATTATGACTGTTCTTCAAAACTTTGTTTTGAAGAAAAGTCAACAGTTTGTCATTTGTGATAATTTTCAAAATGTTTTCAGTTGATCTCTTCAGGCGTGGCCATGGTCTCCTTTTCCAAATTCCATTTCAGCTACCCCTACAAAAAATTGCCAAAAATTTCATCATTTTAGTCAAAAAATCAAAAGGGAAGTGTGAAAAACAGAGTTGCATTAAAGTGTGAAAAAGTGCCAATACCAAAACATTACAAAAATGGGTTCATGAGAAGCAAAAATCAAAACCAAATCTTTATAAGATATTTTCATGAAGAATCAATGTCATTTGAATGCCAAGAGCAAAGGGGAAACAGTTCAAAGCCATTGGGTGAGCAAGCGCGCGTTTTGGGTGAAGTTAGAGGCAGTTTGGCAGGCGCGACGCATATAGCAGGTGGCGGGACACACTGGAGGAGCGCGACGCACTAGGAGAAATTGCCCAGTGTAAATTTACATAGGCACGATGCACTGAAAAATGCGGCACACTGGGTTTGTGGCGTGGTGCACTCGGCTGCTTGGCCCAAAAGTTTCCAGAACGGCCTCCAAATGCCAAAATCATGAAAATTTCTCTTGAATTCAAAGTTTACACACATCACTAAAAGAGCAGTCCAAACAATTTTCATACACCAGTCATTTCTCCAAGGCAGTTTGTGCAAAAGCAGTCATGGCATCTGAGCATTCATCGGATTATGACATGGAAACTCTAATTGACTCACCCGCGGAAGAACATGCTCCCCGGAGGCCTCGAAAAAGTGGCAGACATGTTAGAGAAGAACGAACCACCCTTATAGAATTGTAGGCCTGCCCTCTTGCCATCACTTGTTTTCAGTTTCATTCATGCTATGAATTTTGCGAGAAGGTTGCAAATGTTCAATTTCATCATGAGTTGGCTCGCTTGTTTGTACTACATTTGCATGGTGATCAAGTTACTTTGAATGGTGTCACCTTCACACTTACACCAGAATCTATCTCACTAGCCACCGACATGCCTAACGTTGGTGAAACATGGAATACGAAGCAGAAGATTGACCGGCAACATTATGAGCCATATGTCAAACCTGGTTTCTTGAGGCAGCTCAAGGGAGTGTTCCCATTCCGATATCTCAAAGATGAATATGATCCATTAATGAAATTAATCATGAAATATTTCAGTTGTGAAGGTCGCTTCTCCCAAGTATATGCTTATCACATCAGGTTGCTCATGAATTTCACCCGGGTACGGATGATGAATATTCCATACTTCATATGTCGAGACATTAAGAGGATGACAATCCTTGTGCAGCATAAGACCCCACAGCAGCAGTTCAGCAACATTTGTCATTTTTCTGTTATCAAAATTTTGGTTGTGCATCAGCTTGATTTATAGGGTATCACATGGGAAAGCTTCATTTCCCGTGAGTTCTTTATAGCTTTAGCAGCTCATCAGGAGGTTGTCCATGATGTGGGTGAACCTTCATATCAATATGGAGGTCAGGAGGCAGAGACTACTAGGTTGCAGACATATGTCACTTATCAGAAGGGCACCATGCAGTTGTTTGCATCGGCAAAGCGAGTGTTATCTCCACCTAGAGTGGAAGGGGCCTCGCTTTCGACATCACCACAGGTACAGGAGCCAATGCATGACGAAGGATCTTCAGGTGAGCGGGACTTTATTCTAGATGAGGACATTGATATGGGCCTACAAAATGCACAACTTAGAGAGATCATAAAGGAGCAACAGGTGAAAATCGAGGAATTGTCCTACAACTTGGAGAGGACTGAGGGGGTCATTAAATATTTGTAGCAGAGGAACAAACAACTGGAGGACCAACAACAGATCATGGAAGTACAAAACATAAGGGTGAACCACCGAGCTGCCCAAAGGACGAGAATTGAGTTCACTTCATTGGAGAGAGAAATCAATGAGGATCGAGAGTCATGGCTTGAAAGAGCCAACATTCACTTAGAGAAACTGCTAGACAAGGCCGATAAGGAACATGCATTGCTGAGACACATGGCATTCCATTACAAGGTGAGAAACATGAGTTCCGAGGCACGAATAAGGAGTCTCAAGGCAAAATTGAAGAAGGCAACAAAGAAGAAAAAGAGGCAAAGGGAGCATGATCATCTTCAGACATTGGCCGAAGCCTCTTTAGCCCAACATGACACTTGATGGAGGAACTCCAACCCAAATTTCAAGAAATTTGAGGCATTTTTGGTATTTGTGAAAATTTTTGCACAAAAAACAAGGTTTTTCTCCCAGTGCATCGTGCCATGTGGCACGTGCTTTTCCTAGGGAGCTCCAAATGACAAAAAGTTTACATCTTCAGATTTTTCATGAAAAATCTTGAGTGTTGGTGCATGGCCAAGAAGTTTGGGCAAGTTTTGAATCTTCAGGAGGTCAAAAACACCTTGAAAATGGCCTTTCTGCCCCTATTTTGACACACAGGAAGCAGTCTTGGGAGATTGGGGTTTTGGAGAGGCAAATGGGCACCAAATTTAGAAATTCCACTTGGGTTGGAAAGTAGATGGGTAGGGCTTTCCAACAAGCACACTTAGGCTCAATTTGGACTCCAAATGGTGCCTCAAAACCAGCTCCAAACTGGCACGACGCATACATCTTTTGGCGCGACGCACAGAGACCCAAAGGCCAAAATCACTTCCGCTCTCCGAGAGTTCAATTTATTTTAGTGCGATTTTCTCCAAGTAAGTTTGTCAAAGTCTGTTCGACGATTTTTGGCTATAGTACTATGGTTTAGAAGTAGTGGAAAGTGAATATTGGCATGTGGTTGAGTTTAATGAAATTTCACGTGGGCCCGTCCATTAACATACATGTTCACTCTTCATTAAAGGCACATTTTATTTAAAAGCCATGTTATTAAAATGATAGTTGTTATTCAAACGGCCAAAGGGAAAGCGAAGTCGCCCAGAAGATCTACTCTCGTGTTTACTTTATTTTGATTGGTCATTATAGAAAATTACATGTAACACTGATGGTTGGCTTTTCATTTCCAGTTTGTAATGACTAAACAATTCCCCAACTTTGGGTCGATCGACTTTCTCATAGCAAAGCTTATTTATTGTATTGAGGATCATTTTTTAAGGGGTTGGAATTTCTAGGAAATGGTGGGAGAGAAACTCAGTTACTCACTGTACATTTTGACAGAGAATTAATGAAAGGTTGCAGCTCTTATTCATGAGATTCCTGTGGCGTGAGTTTAGCAAATGTATTTTCTTTCTGTTTCATATGTATTTCGTTATGTTTCACAGTTCATTTAAAAAATCATTTCCAGTTAAAGCTTTTATGTAAGAAAAGGTAGAATTTAGTTTACTACTCTGCCTTGGGAAAGTTTTCACGTTCTATGTTTTCTTCTGTTGAAAAGGATTCATGTATTTATGCACTTTTCACCCTCTTAAAAAAAAATCTCTCCACTTCATATTATTTCAAATCTAATTGCTAGGCTTTCTGCCTGTCTTGCCTCACGAAATAATCTGTGTCTTTGAGTTAAACTCTCTTCTCATGCTTTTCCTTGGTCCCATATATCCCATAAAACTCAGCCCTTCATCAAAAAACCTCTTTCATATTTATTTACCTAGCCTAAAATCAGTATCCATTTTAAGTCATTCTCAGACCCCATTCGTTCATTTTTCACTGAGTGTGACCTAGAGAGAGCCCTCTCCTGTCCTCGTAGGGCTAGCTATGAGGCTGAGCGTGGTTTGTGGCTACCCTGAATTTTTCCTTCCTTCAGCCTAAGGTAGATTTAGGCCCTAATATAGTGGCGACTCCGTTGGGGAACGAAATTCTTTGTTTGTTAGTCTTCTTCGTTGCGTAAATGGCAGGCTTAACCTACAAACACCCCATACTTCTGATAATTCTAAGCTTCTGGATGATAAGTTTAGGATTTGATAGGCTGAGTAAGTTGTTCATGTCCTGTTGATTTGTTGAAAGTAGCGTGTTGGCTTCAAGAAGATATACCAGAGCAAATCCAGATCCAGATCCTCCTCCTATCTACGAAAATCCCAATTTGATTCCAAGATTTCTTCGTCAAGAGAGCTTTGGGACTCCCGTGTTCAAATCCCATTCATGTCCTAACATTTTTGAGTATCTTGAAGAGATTGAATTTGATGAACAATTTGAAATATCATTGTTCGAGACCAAATCCGAAAGGGCTGTTGACTCTACTATCCCTGATCCGTAGTTTCTTGTAGACCTAGAAACAAAAAGAGCTAACCGGTCAATCGATAATTACATTGTGACACAACTTCAAACTCCAATTGTTAATTCCCTACAAACTGCACCCACTCCTTCGACACCCCGAAGACCAAATCCATCAAGAGTGATGGCTGCTCGTTTCGCACCTCTTGTGGTTCCTCAAGTCTTGGATGATATGCCCGCAGATTATCAAAGCAAAATTCCTTTGTTTGATGGCCCTCCTCACAACATTACCGCTTAGCAACATGTGGACAAAATGGAAGATTTATGTGATCTTCATGAGATCGATGCAGAAAATGTGGCAATGAGACTCTTTGTACAAACATTTGCAGGTGAAGTTAGGAAATGGTTCAGAGCTTTGCCTACTGCACGTATCACTACCTTGGTTGACCTACAAAGACAATTTTTAGACCATTGGGAAGTGAAAAAGAATCCTCTTCAAATTCTTGCTAAATATGAACAGATTAAGCGAAACGTTGGTGAGTCAGTCCAAGACTACTGCATTAGATTCAATTCCGTTTATAATGAAATTCCTAATCATCTAAGGCCACCTATTGGGCTATCCATGGTGAAGTTTCTAGATGGTTTCGATGCTGACATGGCTTATCAACTAAGAGAGAGAGAACCGGCCACAATGGAAGACATGCAAAAGATCGTCGTCAGCGTTGAAGCAAATCTGTTGACCAAGAGGGCTAGAGCAAAAGCAGAAAAGAAGGTCACAGTAAAGGAAGAGTCTTCCTCGATGGATCAATTACTCAGGAAGGTAGAGTAGATGTTTCAAAGGGTGAAACTTGACAAACCTGAGCCCCAAGTTAGCAATCCTAACTTCTGCGGTCAGCAGCAGCCACAATATAGAGTAAAACAAAGAGAGCAAAGAGCCCAAGATTAGATAGCACAACAGCCAGTACAACCACCTTTGCAGCAAAATTTTGTGCATGGACTGGAATCAGATGAGGAAGGGAATATAATAGGTGAAGAAAACCACTTCTTTACTCCTGATGATTTGCCTATTTATATTACTGAAGAGGAGGAGTATGCTGAAAGTTCAACTGCACACAAAGATGCAGATTTCATTCTAGCAAATGACACGGTGTTGGAAGAAAAATCAGAGGAGTATCAAAGAGGCTATATGAATGCTCTGTCCGCTCAACAGCAGCAATATTCACTTAGAAACAGAGATGTTCTGGTTAACCCAATTCAGAAGAGGAAGGAAGTTGCAGCATCAAAGAATGATTCATCAGTTGCACAAAAAAAAGGAAAGGAGGCAGTTGATCTTGATAACAACAAATCACCATCAGCAGAAAAATCAAGTAAGCCAATTCCATGGAAAGAAAAGGAAAAGAAAGAAGTCCCAGTCAAAGAGGTAGAAAAGACTTCCGCTTTTAGTTTAGAGAATGAAATTTCTAAATTGAAGGTATCCATTCCCTTGACTGAAATAATGAGGAACAACAGTTATAGAGGGCAAGTTTCTAAAATTTTGAATTTTGATCCAATGTCCGATATGCTGAATGTCGAAGATGATCAACCCAAAATGATTTTTGGGCCAACATTGAATGGTGAGTCTCGAGAGAGTGATGTGCCACCTTTTCATATCAATTTAAGATTGCATGATTTTGTGTTACATAACGCCATGTTCGATTCCGGAGCTTCCCACAATCTTATGCTAAAGGCTATCATGGATAAGTTGGGTTTGGACATCACCAGGAAATACCATGATCTTTATTCATTTGATTCCAGCAGAGTAAACTCTATCAGGCTCATTAAAGACTTGGTTGTAACTCTGGATCAAATCCCAATGAAGAATGTATTAATGGATATTGTCGTGGCAGATATTCCTCCTAGGTTCAGTATGCTTCTTTCCAGGCCTTGGGTAGCAAAATTGAAAGGGACACTACAACTAGATTTCTCCTATGCAACGATTCTGGTGTTTGGCCAGATGAGAAAACTATATCGGGAACAAAAAATGAAATACATGATTATAAGCAAGGAGAAACCAATTAATCATCCGATTAATTATGTACATACAGAACTAGAGTCTTTTCTTTTGTATTCAGATAGTTTCCATGATATTGACAGTCAGTTAGTTGTAGTAGATGATATTCCAGAAATGATAGCAAATTTCAGAGAAGTTTTGAAGAAAGGAGGACAAGGACAATAGAACACCGTTGAGAAATCAGCTGAAGGTGATGGATAGCAAGCACGAAAAACAGAGACGGCATAATTTCAGCACTTGGAAGAAGAGGAAGAAGGTTTGTGGACCATGGATTTCGACAGTGCAGTGGGAAATGATGGTGCTGGAATTGGTATTTGGGTACGCAGTCCTTTCTCCGCCCCGAACGAAGTGCCTAGTAATGTGCGGGTATGTTCGTACAAGTTAGCTTTTGATTGTTCGAACAATGAAGCTAAGTATGAAGCTTTGATTGTTGGCCTCAAAATTCTAAGAAAGTTGAATGCTAAGAGGATTGCAGTATATGGCAACTCCGAATTGGTGATTAAGAAAGTTAAAGGCGAATATCAAGCAAAGCATCCTCAGATGCGGGCTTACCAGAATGCAGTTCTAGACATCCTGAAATTATTTTCAGAGTATACCTTGACATGTGTGGCTCGTGTTCAAAATAGCATTGCTGATGCTCTTGCTAAGGCAGCCAGTAATTTGAAGATTCCCATGAACTCTAGTAATAAATTCGAAATCCATGTCAAGCATCGTCCGACTGTCCCAGACAATCAAAGATATTGGTAAGTGTTCCAATATGATGAGGAGATTAATGATTTTCTGCAAAACAAAGGTAAGTTTAAAGAAACCTCAACTGATGTAGAAAATGATGATGGTAAAGATGATGTGCAGGTCAATCAAATGGATGTGTTGCAGCCAAAGAATAAAATTATTCCTAAAGGCTTGATACCTTTAGAAGAACTCTTTTATCAAGATGACGTAGCACGCAAACAAACATTGCAGCCAACAGAGAAGGGTGTTGAAGAGGTCAATGTCGGAACAGCTGCTAATCCTAAAATGGTAAAACTGTCTAAAACATTGCCACAAAAGATAAAAGCCAAATATATCAGCTTGTTGTCTTCATTTGCTGATGTGTTTGCTTGAGACTATTCTGACTTGAAGACATATGATACCAATATAATTCAGCACACTATACCCATTAAGCCTAATCAGAAACCTTTCAGACAAAAGTTGAGAAGGCTAAATCCAAAACTGCTACCATCAATTGAAAAGGAGATAAACAGGTTGTACAAATCAGGAATCATTGTTCCCATCAGATTTTCGGAATGGATCTCTAATTTGGTGCCCGTACGAAATAAGACAGGTGAGATTCACTTGTGCATTGATTTTAGGAATCTCAATAAAGTTTCATTGAAAGATAACTATTTGCTGCCCAAAATGGATCATATACTTCAGCGAGTAGTTGGAGCATCTCGTATGTCACTACTCGATGGTTATTCTGGATATAACCAAATTTTTGTCCATGAAGATGACCGAGACAAGACGACGTTCACCACTTCGTGGGGAACTTTCCATTACGCTAAAATTCCTTTTGGTTTGAAGAACGTGGGTGCCACATTTTAGCAGGCAATGGACTTAGCTTTCGCAAATGAGAAAGATGTCTTTTTGGTGGTGTACCTTGATGATCTGACGGTGTTTTCCAAATCTGATGAAGAACACATGTATCATCTGAAAACTGTCTTTCAAAAGTGTAGAAAATATGGTTTGTCGCTGAATCCAAAAAAGAACTTGTTTTCCATGGAGGAAGGCAAACTACTTGGGCACATCATCTCAAAGGATGGCATTCGTATCGATCCAGCACATGTAAAAGCGATTCAGCAAATCGATGTACCCCAGAATAAGAAGGAGATTCAATCGTTCAATGGTAAGATGAATTTTTTACGCTGCTTAGTACCTAACCTTGCTGAACACCTAAGAGAGATTACAAACATGCTTAAGAAGGACAACCAAATGAAGTGGACGGAAGAGACTATAAAATCTTTCAATTTAGTCAAATTGGCTCTTTCTTCAGCTCCAGTTCTAATCAGCTCGGACTACACTCAGGATTTTATATTGTTTTCATTCGCTTCGGAGCATACTATGGCAGTTGTGTTGATGCAGAAAAGAGATGATCACAAAATATCAATTTCTTTATTCATCAAAGCTATAAGAGATGCAGCCTTAAAGTACAACATCATTGAGAAGCAAGCCCTTGCACTTGTGAAAGCATTGAAAGATTTTCGAGTATACATTCTGCATTCTCATATTTTGGCTTATGTTCCTAACGCTGTTGTCCAAGATGTTTTAGTGCAGACTGATCCGGAAGGAAGACGAGGCAAGTGGATTGCAGCTTTGTTGGAGTATGATGTGGAAATAAAGCCCACAAAGCTTGTTAAAGGATAGGGATTGGAAAAGTTAATTTCTGAATCAAACTTGCACTCCTTAGACATAAATCTGATTATTGCTATGTCCGAAGAGAATGAGGAAGGTTCGTCAATTCAGGTATCTGAAATGCTTGCTCTTTCTCCATGGTATTCATATATCATATATGTGCTTCAAAATTTTTCACCACCACCCGGCATGACTAGAAACAAAAGTAGAACTCTCAAATTAAAAGCTGCCAAGTTTTGCATTCTAAATTCTGCACTTTATTGGAAAGATCCCGAGGGCGTTCTGTTAAATTGTTTGGTGGAAGAAGAGGCAAAGTAGATCATGGAGGATTTCCAAAAAGGAGATTGTGGTGGTCAACTTTTTTGGAAAACAACAGCAAATAAATTTCTAAGAGCGGGATATTATTGGCCGACATTGTTTTCTGATGTATATAAGGTTGTCAAGAGCTGTCATAAATGTCAGATTTTTGAAGGAAGGCAGAAATTACAGCCTTTGCCGCTTAAGCCCATTGAGGTGAGTGCCCCTTTTCAGCAGTGGGGGTTGGATTTCATTGGTGAAATTGATCCCGCATCTTCAGGGCAGCATCGGTGGATTCTCACGGCAACAGATTATTTCACGAAATGGATCGAAGCAATTCCCACTAGACAAGCTATAGATGCGGTAATTATTTCATTCCTTGAAAATAAAATCTTGTCTCACTTTGGTTGCCCAAATAAGTTAATCACTGATAACACATCAACGTTCAAATCAAAAAGGATGGTAGAGTTTTGTCATAAATATCACATCATTTTGGGTCACTCAACTGCCTATCATCCACAAGGCAATGCTTTGGCAGAGTCTTCTAACAAATCTTTAGTCAATATTATTAAGAAGCTGCTGGAAATCAATAAGAGAGTTGGCATAAAAAGTTGGTCAATGCACTTTGGGCAGATCGGGTCAGTCAGAAGAAATCCATTGGTATGTCCCCTTTTGAGCTTGTTTATGGAGTTGATACTGTGTTTCCTACCTCTCTCACAGCTCCGGTAGTCAAACTTCTTCAGGAGGTCGGCAGTGAAGACGATCCTATGCAGAGAAGATTGAATCAAATGGTCCATTTGCAACAGACCAGAGAAGAAGTTTTCCAAAACACGTCCAAGTTGCAGGAGAAGATTAAGAAAATTTATGACAGAAAAGCGAAGGTGGACAAATTTCAGTTGGATGATGTGGTGCTAAAGTGGGATGCAAGGAATGAGGAAAAGGGTAAGCACGATAAATTCGAGAATCTCTGGAAAGGTCCCTTCAAGATCGCAGCATATCAGGGTCAGAATGCCTTCCTTCTAAAGGAAATAAATGAGGAAGATTGTCCAGGAGGGCCGATCAATGGTCGGCTGCTCAAGCGGTACCACTTTTGAGTTGTTTCTATGGTTTCCATTGTCACTGTCAATACCATTTTATTTCAGTTTTGCTTTGAGTTTTTCAAGTCAGTCTTCGAGTCATTTTAAGATCAAATTTGAGTCATTTTTTCGGTCATTTTGGTTTCATAATTGAGTCGGTTTGAGTCAGGTTTCATTCAATAAATGAGTCAGAGTCTTGCGTTGTTTGTCAAAATAATGACTCCATATCCCAATGGACGAAGGCATTGTCTTCTCTCCCAAAGATCTGTCGTTCTTGGCACCTCCAAGGAGCTACCATCCCCCATTGGAGCCCATGTTAGAGTCGGTCTTGTCAGTCCTCCATCAGAGATCAAAACTCTTTCTGCATCTCATTTTTAGGTGTCTCACTCCATTCACTCAGCTGCATTCCGCTAGAGGCATGCCATAATCTGACGGAAGGGCCTTGTCATTCATTCCCCTCATGTCTTGTACCTGCTGGCTTAGGTCTTTTCATCAATGTTTATTAAAGTCCTTGACAGTCAATGTTTGATCTTTTTCAGTCATTAGGTCTAGGGATTTGTCAATTTGGTCTTCAACAATGTCTAATAAAGCTAGTAGGCCAAAGGGAGGCTCTTATAAAGTTTTTATTCAAAGATTTTCATCGTCATGTTGATAGATTATGACTGTTCTTCAAAACTCTGTTTTGAAGAAAAGTCAATAGTTTGTCATTTGTGATAATTTTCAAAAAAAAATTATTTGATCTCTTTAGGCGCGGCCATGGTCTCCTTTTCCAAATTCCATGTCAGCTACCCCTACAAAAAATTGCCAAAAATTTCATCATTTTAGTCAAAAAATCGAAAGGGAAGTGTGAAAAATAGAGTTGCATTAAAGTGTGAAAAAGTGCCAATACCAAAACATTACAAAAATGGGTTCATGAGAAGCAAAAATCAAAACCAACTCTTTATAAGATATTTTCATCAAGAATCAATGTCATTTGAATGCCAAGAGCAAAGGGGAAACAATTCAAAGCCATTGGGTGAGCAAGCGCGCGTTTTGGGTAAAGTTAGAGGCAGTTTGGCAGGCACAATGCATACAGCAGGTGGCGCGACACAATGGAGGAGCACTATGCACTGGGAGAAATTGCCCAGTGTAAATTTACACAGGCGTGACGCACTGAAATGACGCGGCGCACTGGGTTTGTGGCACAGCGCACTCGGCTGCTTGGCCCAAAAGTTTCCAGAATGGCCTCCAAACGCCAAAATCGTGCAAATTTTTCTTGAATTCAAAGTTTACACACATCACTAAAAGAGCAATCCAAACAGTTTTTGTACACCAGTCATTTCTCCAAGGCAGTTTGTGCAACAGCAGTCATGGCATTTGAGCATTCATCGGATTATGACATGGAAACTCAAAGTGACTCACCCGCGGAAGAACATGCTCCCCGGAGGCCTCGCAAAAGTGGCAGACATGTTAGAGAAGAACCAACCACCCTTACAGAATTGCAGGCATGCCCTCTTTCCGTCAATTGTTTTCAGTTTCAGTCATTCTATGAATTTTGCGAGAAGGTTGCAAATGTTCAATTTCATCATGAGTTGGCTCGCTTGTTTTTACTACATTTGCATGGTGATCAAGTTACTTTGGCTGGTGTCACCTTCACACTTACACCAGAATCTATCTCACTGGACACCGGCATGCCTAACGTTGGTGAAACACGGAATAAGAAGCGGAAGATTGACCAGCAACATTATGAGCCATATGTCAAACCTGGTTTCTTGAGGCAGCTCAAGAGAGTGTTCCCGTTCCGATATCTCAAAGATGAATATGCTCCATTAATGAAATTAATCATGAAATATTTCAGTTGTGAAGGTCGCTTCTCCCAAGTATATGCTTATAACATCAAGTTGCTCATGCATTTCACCCGGGTACGGATGATGAACATTCCATACTTCATATGCCGAGACATTAAGAGGATGACAGCCCTTGTGTAGCATAAGACCCTACAGCAGCAGTTCAGTAGCATTTGTCATTTTTCTCTTATCAAAATTTTGGTTGTGCATCAGCTTGATTTATAGGGTATCACATGGGAAAGCTTCATTTCCCGTGAGTTCTTTACAGCTTCAATAGCTCATCAGGAGGTTGTCCATGATGTGGGTGAACCTTCATATCAGTATGGAGGTCAAGAGGTGGAGACTACTAGGGTGCAGACATATGTCACTTATCAGAAGGGCACCAGGTAGTTGTTTGCATCGACAAAGCGAGTGTTATCTCCACCTAGAGTGTAAGGGGCCTCGCTTTCGACATCACCACAGGTACAGGACAGAGGCAAGGAGCCAATGCATGACGAAGGGCCTTCAGGTGAGTGGGACTTTATTCTTGATGAGGACGTTGATATGGGCCTACAAAATGCACAACTTAGAGAGATCATAAAGGAGCAGCAGGCGAAAATCGAGGACTTGTCCTACAACTTGGAGAGGACTAAGGGGGTCATTAAATATTTGCAACAGAGGAACAAATAGCTTGAGGACCAACAACAGATCATGGAAGTACAAAACATAAGGGCAAACCACCGAGCTGCCCAAAGGACGAGAATTGAGTTCACTTCATTGGAGCGAGAAATCAATGAGGATCGAGAGTCATGGCTTGAAAGAGCCAACATTCACTTAGAGAAACTGTTGGACAAGGCCGATAAGGAGCATGCATTGTTGAGACACATGGCATTCCATTACAGGGTGAGAAACATGAGTTTCGAGGCACGAATAAGGAGTCTCAAGGCAAAACTGAAGAAGGCAACAAAGAAGCAAAAGAGGCAAAGGGAGCATGATCGTCTTCAGACATTGGCCGAAGCCTCTTTATCCCAGCATGACACTTGATGGAGGAACTCCAGCCCAAATTTCAAGATATTTGGGGCATTTTTGGTATTTTTGAAAATTTTTGCACAAAAAATAGGGTTTTTCTCCCAGTGTGTCGCGCCATGTGGCGCGCGCTTTTCCTAGGGAGCTCCAAATAACAAAAATTTTACATATTTATATTTTTCATGAAAAATCATGAGTGCTAGTGCATGGCCAAGAAGTTTGGGCAAGTTTTGAATCTTCAGGAGGTCAGAAACACCTTGAAAATGGCCTTTCTGCCCCTATTTTGACACACAGGAAGTAGTCCTGGGAGATTGAGGTTTTGGAGAGGCAAATGGGCACCAAATTTAAAAATTCCACTTGGGTTGGAAAGTAGACAGGTAGGGCTTTCAACAAGCACACTTAGGCTCAATTTGGACTCTAGGAGGTGCCTCAAAACCAGCTCCAAAGTGGCGCAACACATACATATTTTGGTGCGGCGCACAGAGACCCAAAGGCCAAAATCACTTCCGCTCTCTGAGAGTTCGATTTGTTTTAGTGTGATTTTCTCCAAGTAAGTTTGTCAAAGTCTATTCGACAATTTTTGGCTATAGTACTATGGTTTAGAATAAGTGGAAAGTGAATATTGGCGCGTGGTTGAGTTTAACGAAATTTCACGTGGGCCCGTCCATTAACATACATGTTCACTCTTCATTAAAGGCACATTTTATTTAAAAGCCATGTCATTATTATGATAGTTGTTATTCAAACGACCAAAGGGAAAGTAAATAGTCGCCCAGAAGATCTACGCTCATGTTTACTTTGTTTTGATTGGTCATTATAGAAAATTACATGTAACGTTGATGGTTGGCTTTTCATTTCCAGTTTGTAATGACTAAACAATTCCCCAACTTTGGGTCGATCGACTTTCTCATAGCAAAGCTTATTTATTTTATTGAGAGTCATCTTGTAAGGGGTTGGAATTTATAGGAAATGGTGGGAGAGAAACTCAGTTACTCACTGTACATTTTGACAGAGAATTATTGAAAGGTTGCAGCTCTGGTTCATGAGATTCCTGTGGCGTGAGTTTAGCAAATGTATTTTCTTTCTGTTTCATATGTATTTCGTTATGTTTCACAATTCATTTAAAAAATCATTTCCAGTGAAAGCTTTTAAGTAACAAAAGGTAGAATCCAGTTTACTGCTCTGCCTTGGGAAAGTTTTCATGTTCTATGTTTTCTTCTGTTGAAAAGGATTCATGTATTTATGCCCTTCTCACCCTCTTAAAAAAAATCTCTCCACTTCATATTATTTCAAATCTAATTGCTAGGCTTTCTGCTTGTCTTGCCTCATGAAATAATCTGCGTCTTTGAGTTAAACTCTCTGCTCATGCTTTTCCTTGGTCCCATACATCCTAGAAAACTCAGTCATTCATCAAAAAACCTCTTTCATATTTATTTACCTAGCCTAAAATCAGTATCCATTTTAAGTCATTCTCAGACCCCATTCGTTCATTTTTCACTTAACGTGACCCGGAGAGAGCCCTCTCTTGTCCTCGTAGGGCTAGCTACGAGGATGAGCGTGGTTTGTGGTTACCCTGAATTTTTCCTTCCTTCAGCCTAAGGCAGATTTAGGCCCTAACATAGTGGCGACTCCGCTGGGGACGAAATTCTTTGTTTGTTAGTATTCTTCGTTGCGTAAACGGCAGGCTTAACCTACAAACACCCCATACTTCTGATAATTCTAAGCTTCCGAATGATAAGTTTAGGATTTCATAGGATGAGTAAGTTGTTCATGTCCTGTTGATCTATTGAAAGTAGCATGCTAGCTTCAAGAAGATATACCAGAGCAAATCCATATCCAGATCCTCCTCCTGTCAACGAAAATCCTAATTTGATTCCAAGATTTCTTCGTCAAGAGAGCTTTGTGACTCCCGTGTTCAAATCCATTCATGTCCTGACATTTTTTAGTATCTTGAAGAGCTTGATTTTGATGAGCAGTTTGAAATATCATTGTTCGAGACCAAATCCGAAAGGGTTGTTGACTCTACTGTCCCCGATCCGCAGTTCCTTGTAGACCTAGAAATGGAAAGAGCTAACCAATCAATCGATAATTACATTGTGACACAGCTTCAAACTCCAATTGTTAATTCCCTACAAACTGCACCCACTCCTCCGACACCCCCAAGACCAAATCCACCAAGAGTGATGGCTGCTCGTTTCGCATCTCTTGTGCTGCCTCAAGTCTTGGATGATATGCCCGCAAATTATCAAAGCAAAATTCCTTTGTTTGATGGCCCTCCTCACAGCATTACCGCTCAGCAACATGTGGACAGAATGGCAGATTTCTATGATCTTCATGAGATCGATGCAGAAAATGTGGCAATGAGAGTCTTTGTACAAACATTTGCGGGTGAAGTTAGGAAATGGTTCAGAGCTTTGCCGGCTGCACGTATCACTACCTTGGCCGACGTACAAAGACAATTTTTAGACCGCTGGGAAGTGAAAAAGAATCCTCTTCAAATTCTTGCTGAATATGAACAGATTAAGCGAAATGTTGGTGTGTCGGTCCAAGACTATTGCATTAGATTCAATTCCGTTTATAATGAAATTCCTGATCATCTAAGGCCACCTGTGGGTCTAGCCATGGTGAAGTTTCCGGATGGTTTCGATGCTGACATGGCTTATCAGCTAAGAGAGAGAGAACCGACCACAATGGAAGACATTCAAAAGATCGCGGTCAGCGTTGAAGCAAATCTGCTGACCAAAAGGGCTAGAGCAAAAGCAGAAAAGAAGGTCACAGTAAAGGAAGAGTCTTCCTCGATGGATCAATTACTCAAGAAGGTAGAGCAGATGTTTGAAAGGGTGAAACTTAACAAACCTGAGCCCCAAGTTAGAAATCCTAACTTCCGTGGTCAGCAGCAGCCACAATATAGAGTAAAAAAGAGAGAGCAAAGAGCCCAAGATCAGATAGCACAGCAGCCAGTACAACCAACTTTGCAGCAAAATTTTGTGCATGGATCGGAATCACATGAGGAAGGGAATATAATAGGTGAAGAAAACCACTTCTTTACTCCTGATGATTTGCCTATTTATATTACTGAAGAGGACGAGTACGCTGAAAGTTCAGCTGCACACAAAGACGCAAATTTCATTTTAGCAAATGACACAGTGTTGGAAGAAAAATCAGAGGAGTATCAAAGAGGCTATATGAATGCTCTGTCTGCTCAGCAGCAACGATATTCACTTAGAAACAGAGATGTGTTGGTTAACCCAATTCAGAAGAGGAAGGAAGTTGCAACATCAAAGAATGATTCATCACTTGCACAAAAAAAAGGAAAGGAGGTAGTTGATCTTGATAACAGCAAATCACCATCAGCAGAAAAATCAAATCAGCCAATTGCATCGAAAGAAAAGGAAAAGAAAGAAGTCCCAGTCAAAGAGTTAGAAAAGACTTCCGCTTTTAGTTTAGAGAATGAAATTTCTAAATTGAAGGTATCCATTCCCTTGACTGAAATAATGAGGAACAATAGTTATAGAGGGCAAGTTTCTAAAATTTTGAATTTTGATCCAATGTCTGATATGATGAATGTCGAAGATGATCAACCCGAAATGATTTTTGGGCCAACATTGAATGGTGAGTCTCCAAAGAGTGATGTGCCACCTTTTTATATCAGTTTAAGATTGCATGATTTTGTGTTACATAATGCCATGTTCGATTCTGGAGCTTCCTACAATCTTATGCCAAAGGCTATCATGGATAAGCTAGGTTTGGACATCACCAGGAAATACCATGATCTTTATTCATTTGATTCCAGCAGAGTAAACTGTATCGGGCTCATCAAAGACTTGGTTGTAAGTCTGGATCAAATCCCAATGAAGAATGTATTGATGGATATTGTCGTGGCAGATATTCCTCCCAGGTTCAGTATGCTTCTTTCCAGGTCTTGGGCAGCAAAATTGAAAGGGACACTACAACTAGATTTCTCCTATGCAACGATTACGGTGTTTGGCCAGATGAGAAAATGGTATCGGGAACAAAAAATGAAATACATGATTACAAGCAAGGAGAAACCAATTAATCATCCGATTAATTATGTACATACTGAACTAGAGTCTTTTCTTTTGTATTCAGATAGTTTCCATGATATTGACAGTCAGTGATTTGTAGCAGATGATATTCCAGAAATGGCAGCAAATTTCAGAGAAGCTTTGAAGAAAGGAGGACAAGGACAGCAGAACACCGTTGAGAAATAAGCTGAAGGTGATGGACAACAAGCAGGAAAAACAGATCCGGCAGAATTTCAGCACTTGGAAGAAGAGGAAGAAGGCTTGTGGACCATGGATTTCGACGGTGTAGTGGGAAATCATGGTGTTGCAATTGGTATTTGGGTACGCAGTCCTTTCTCCGCCCCGAACGAAGTGCCTAGTAAGGTGAGAGTATGTTCTTACAAGTTAACTTTTGATTGTTCGAACAATGAAGTTGAGTATGAAGCTTCGATTGTTGGCCTAAAAATTCTAAGAAAGCTTAATGCTAAGAGGATTGCAGTATATGGCGACTCTGAATTGGTGATTAAGCAAGTTAAAGGCGAATATCAAGAAAAGCATCCTTAGATGCGGGTTTACCAGAATGCAGTTCTAGACATCCTGAAATTATTTTCAGAATATACCTTGACATGTGTGCCTCGTGTTCAAAATAGCATTGTTGATGCTCTTGCTAAGGCAGCCAGTAGTTTGAAGATTCCCACGAACTCCAGTAATAAATTCGAAATCCATGTCAAGCATCGTCCGACTGTCCCAGACAATTAGAGATATTTGCAAGTGTTCCAAGATGATGAGGAGATTAATGATTTTCTACAAAACAAAGGTAAGTTCAAAGAAACTTCAATTGATGTAGAAAATGATGATGGTAAACATGATGTGTAGGTCAATCAAATGGACGTGTTGTAGCTAAAGTATAACATTATTCCTAAAGGCTTGATACCTTTAGAAGAACTCTTTGATCAAGATGACGTAGCACGCAAACCAACATTGCAGCCAACAAAGAAGGGTGTTGAAGAGGTCAATGTCGGAACAAGTGCTAATCCTAAAATGGTAAAACTATCTAAAACATTGCCACAAAAAATAAAAGCCAAATATATCAGTCTGTTGTCTTCATTTGCTGATGTGTTTGCTTGGGACTATTCTGACTTGAAGACATATGATACCAATATGATTCAGCACACTATACCCATTAAGCCTAATCAGAAACCTTTCAGACAGAAGTTGAGAAGGCTAAATCCAAAACTGCTACCATCAATTGAAAAGGAGATAAACGGGTTGTACAAATTAGGAATCATTGTTCCCATCAGATTTTCGGAATGGATCTCTAATTTGGTGCCCATACAAAAGAAGACAGGTGAGATTCGCTTGTGCATTGATTTTAGGAATCTCAATAAAGTTTCATTGAAAGATAACTATCCGCTGCCCAAAATGGATCATATACTTCAACGAGTAGTTGGAGCATCTCGTATGTCACTACTCGATGGTTATTCTGGATATAACCAAATTTCTGTCCATGAATATGACAGAGACAAGACGACGTTCACCACTCCGTGGGAGAACTTTCCATTACGCTAAAATGCCTTTTGGTTTGAAGAACGCGGGTGCCACATTTCAGCAGGCAATGGACTTGGCTTTCACAAATGAGAAAGATGTCTTTTTGGTGGTGTACCTTGATGATCTGACGGTGTTTTCCAAATATGATGAAGAACACATGTATCATCTGAAAATTGTCTTTCAAAAGTGCAGAAAATATGGTCTGTCGCTAAATCCAAAAAAAAACTTGTTTGCCATGGAGGAAGGCAAACTACGTCGGCACATTATCTCAAAGCATGGCATTCGTATCAATCCAGGACATGTACAAGCGATTCAGCAAATCGATCTGCCCCGGAATAAGAAGGAGATTCAATCGTTCAAAGGTAAGATGAATTTTTTATGCCGCTTTGTACCTAACCTTGCTGAACACCTAAGAGAGATTACAAACATGCTTAAGAAGGACAACCAAATGAAGTGGATGGAAGAGGCTGTAAAATCTTTCAATTTAGTCAAATTGGCTCTTTCTTCAGCTCCAGTTCTAATTAGCCCAGACTACACTTAGGATTTTATATTGTTTTCATTCGCTTCGGAGCATACTATGGCAGCTGCGTTGATGCAGAAAAGAGATGATCACGAAAGACCAATTACTTTCTTTAGCCGAGCTATAAGAGATGCAACCTTAAAGTACAACATCATTAAGAAGCAAGCCCTCGCACTTGTGAAAGCATTGAAATATTTTCGAGTATACATTCTGCATTCTCATATTTTGGCTTATGTTCCTAACATTGCTGTCAAAGATGTTTTAGTGCAGATCGATCCGGAAGGAAGACGAGGCAAGTGGATTGCAGCTTTGTTGGAGTATGATGTGGAAATAAAGCCCACAAAGCTTGTTAAAGGATAGGGATTGGCAAAGTTAATGACCGAATCAAACTTGCACGCCTTAGACATAAATCTGATTGCTGCTATGTCTGAAGAGAATGAGGAAGGTTCGTTAATTCAGGTATCTGAAATGTTTGCTCTTTCTCCGTGGTATTCAGATATCATATATGTGCTTCAAAATTTGTCACCACCACCCGGCATGACTAGAAACAAAAGTAGAACTATCATGTTAAAAGCTGCCAAGTTTTGCATTCTAAATTTTGCACTTTATTGGAAAGATCTCGGGGGCGTTCTGTTAAATTGTTTGGTGGAAGAAGAGGCAAAGCAGGTCATGGAGGATTTCCACAAAGGAGATTGTGGCGACCACCTTTTTTGGAAAACAACAACAAATAAAGTTCTGAGAGCGGGATATTATTGGCCAGAATTTGTTTGCTGATGTATATAAGGTTGTTAAGAGCTGTCATAAATGTCAGATTTTTGAAGGAAGGCAAAAATTACAGCCTTTGCTGCTTAAGCCCATTGAGGTGAGTGCGCCTTTTCAGCAGTGGGGGTTGGATTTCATTGGTGAAATTTATCCCGCATCTTCCGGGCAGCATCGGTGGATTCTCACGGCAACAGATTATTTCACGAAATGGATCGAAGCAATTCCCACCAGACAAGCTACAGATGCGGTAATTATTTCATTCCTTGAAACAACATCTTGTCTCGCTTTGGTTGCCCAAATAAGTTAATCACTGATAACGCAACGGCGTTCAAACCAAAAAGGATGGTAGAGTTTTGTCATAAATATCACATCATTTTGGGTCACTCAACTACCTATCATCCGCAAGGCAATGGTTTGGAGGAGTCTTCTAACAAATCTTTAGTCAATATTATTAAGAAGCTGCTGGAAATCAACAAGAAGAGCTGGCATAAAAAGTTGGTCAATGCACTTTGGGCAGATCGGGTCAGTTAGAAGAAATCCATTGGTATGTCTCCTTTTGAGCTTGTTTATGGAGTTGATAATGTGTTTCCTACCTCTCTCGCAGCTCCGGTAGTCAAACTTCTTCAGGAGGCCGGCAGTGAAGACGATCCTATGCAAAGAAGATTGAATCAAATGGTCCATTTGCAGCAGACCAGAGAAGAAGTTTTCCAAAACACGTCCAAGTTGCAGGAGAATATTAAGAAAATTTATGACAGAAAAGCGAAGGCGGACAAATTTCATTTGGATGATGTGGTGCTGAAGTGGGATGCAAGGAATGAGGAAAAGGGTAAGCACAGTAAATTCGAGAATCTCTGGAAAGGTCCCTTCAAGATTGCAGCATATCGGGGTCAAAATGCCTTCCTTCTGAAGGAAATAAATGGGGAAGATTGTCCAAGAAGGCCAATCAATGGTCAGCTACTCAAGCGGTACCACTTCTGAGTTGTTTCCGCGGTTTCCATT
Organism: Pinus taeda; assembly: GCA_000404065.3. Lineage (NCBI taxonomy): Eukaryota > Viridiplantae > Streptophyta > Pinopsida > Pinales > Pinaceae > Pinus > Pinus taeda. Next base: position 47,519 of record APFE030453578.1, on the reverse strand, counting down.
GTCACTGTAAATACCCTTTTATTTCAATTTTGCTTTGAGTTTGTCAAGTCAGTCTTCGAGTCATTTTAAGATAAAATTTGAGTTAGTTTTTTGGTCATTTTGGTTTCATAATTGAGTCAGGTTTCAGTCAATAAATGAGTCAGAGTCTTGCGTTGTTTGTCAAAATAATGACTCCATAGCCCAATGGATGAAGGCACTGTCTACTCTCCCAAAGATCTGTCGTTCCTGGCACCTCCAAGGAGCTACCATCCCCCATTGGAGCCCCTGTTAGAGTCGGTCTTATTAGTCCTCCGTCAGAGATCAAAACTCTTTCTGCATCTCATTTTTAGGTCTCTCGTTCCATTCACTCGGCTGTTTGGCTCAAAAGTTTCCAGAACGGCCTCCAAACGCCAAAATTGTGCATATTTCTCTTGAATTCAAGTAGGTGGATCTCCTCCATTGCTGTTCACTATCCAAGCTTATGGTGTATACTATGTTTGATGTGTTGAGCTCCCAAACAAAACCTCAAACTCCACCATGTCAAAATCTCCATATGGCAAGTGCTCTTTAGGGTTTAAAAACTTGCTTGCCACCAAGGTTAACTCTTTTCCATTATTTCCTTTATCCTTGATTCCCTTTGTTCCTTGACTCCATTGTTCCCCATCCCCTAAAATAACTAAACCCGTATCCTTAATTCCCTTTCCCAAAATTTTAAATATGAAAATCCTAAACCCTATTCCCACACCTAAATCCTAAACCCCCTCCCATATTTCCTAAACAAATCTCTCCCAATAATCCCTAATCCCTTGATATTATTTCCCTTTCCTAACAGCCCCTGTTTCACTTGTTTTCCCCTTTGGTGGTAAAGTTTACACACATCACTAAAAGATCAGTCCAAACAGTTTTCATACACTAGTCATTTCTCAGAGGCAGTTTGTGCAACAACAGTCATGGCATCTGAGCATTCATCGGATTATGACATGGAAACTCAAAGTGACTCACCCACGGAAGAACATGCTCCCCGGAGGCCTCGCAAAAGTGGTAGACATGTTAGAGAAGAACCAACCACCCTTACAGAATTGCAGGCCTGCCCTCTTGCCGTCACTTGTTTTCAGTTTCAGTCATGCTATGAATTTTGCAAGAAGGTTGCAAATGTTCAATTTCATCATGAGTTGGCTCACTTTTTTGTACTACATTTGCATGGTGATCAAGTTACTTTGGCTGGTGTCAACTTCACACTTACACCAGAATCTATCTCACTGGCCACCGGCATGCCTAACGTTGGTGAAACATGGAATAAGAAGCAAAAGATTGACCGGCAACATTATGAGCCATATGTCAAACCTGGTTTCTTGAGGCAGCTCAAGAGAGTGTTCCCGTTTCGATATCTCAAAGATGAATATGCTCCATCAAATGAAATTAATCATGAAATATTTCAGTTGTGAAGGTCGCTTCTCCCAAGTATATGCTTATCACATCAGGTTGCTCATGCATTTCACCCGGGTACGGATGATGAACATTCCATACTTCATATGCCGAGACATTAAGAGGATGACAGCCCTTGTGCAGCATAAGACCCCACAACAGCAGTTCAGCAGCATTTGTCATTTCGCTCTTATCAAAATTTTGGTTGTGCATTAGCTTGATTTACAGGGTATCAAATGGGAAAGCTTCATTTCCTGTGAGTTCTTTACAGCTTCAGCAGCTCATCAGGAGTTTGTCCATGATGTGGGTGAACCTTCATATCAGTATAGAGGTCAGGAGATGGAGACTACTAGGGTGCAGACATATGTCACTTATCAGAAGGGCACCAGGCAATTGTTTGCCTTGGCAAAGCGAGTGTTATCTCCACCTAGAGTGGAAGGGGCCCCGCTTTCGACATCACCGCAGGTATAGGACAGAGGCAAGGAGCCAATGCATGATGAAGGGCCTTCAGGCGAGCGAGACTTTATTCTTGATGAGGACGTTGATATGGGCCTACAAAATGCACAACTTAGAGAGATCATAAAGGAGCAGCAGGCGAAAATCGAGGACTTGTCCTACAACTTGGAGAGGATTCAGGGGGTCATTAAATATTTGTAGCAGAGGAACAAACAACTTGAGGACCAACAACAGATCATGGAAGTACAAAACATAAGGGCAAACTGCCGAGCTACCCAAAGGAGGAGAATTGAGTTCACTTCATTGGAGTGAGAAATCAATGAGGATCGAGAGTCATGGCTTGAAAGAGCCAACATTCACTTAGAGAAACTGTTGGACAAGGCCGATAAGGAACATGCATTATTGAGACACATGGCATTCCATTATAGGGCGAGAAACATGAGTTCCGAGGCACGAATAAGGAGTCTCAAGGCAAAACTAAAGAAGGCAACAAAGAATCAAAAGAGGCAAAGGGAGCATGATCATCTTCAGACATTGGCTGAAGCCTCTTTAGCCCAGCATGACACTTGATGGAGGAACTCCAGCCCCAATTTCAAGAAATTTGGGACATTTTTGGTATTTTTGAAAAAATTTGCACAAAAAACAGGGTTTTTCTCCCAGTGCGTCACGCCACGTGGCACGCGCTTTTCCTAGGGAGCTCCAAATGACAAAAAGTTTACATCTTCGGATTTGTGATGAAAAATCATGACTGCTGGTGCATGGCCAAGAAGTTTGGGCAAGTTTTCAATCCTCAAGAGGTCAAAAACACCTTGAAAATGGCCTTTCTACCCCTATTTTGACGTACAGGAAGCAGTCCTGGGAGATTGAGGTTTTGGAGAGGAAAATGGGCACCAAATTTAGAAGTTCCACTTAGGTTGGAAAGTAGACGGGCAGGGCTTTCCAACAAGCACACTTAGGCTCAATTTGGACGCGAGGAGGTGCCTCAAAACTAGCTCCAAAGTGGTGTGATGCATACATCTTTTGACGCGGCGCACAAAGACCCAAAGGCCAAAATCACTTCCACTCTCCGAGAGTTCGATTTGTTTCAGTGCGATTTTCTCCAAGTAAGTTTTTCGAAGTCTGTTCGACGATTTTTGGTTATGGTACTATGGTTTAGAAGCAGTAGAAAGTGAATATTGGCGCGTGGTTGAGGAAATTTCACGTGGGCCCATCCATTAACATACATGTTCACTCTTCATTAAAGGCGCATTTTATTTAAAAGCCATGTTATTAAAATGATAGTTGTTATTCAAACAGCCAAAGGGTAGGTGAATAGTCGCCCAGAAGATCTACGCTCATGTTTACTTTGTTTTGATTGGTCATTATAGAAAATTACATGTAACGCTGATGGTTGGCTTTTCATTTCCAGTTTGTAATGACTAAAAAATTCCCCAACTTTGGGTCGATCGACTTTCTCATAGCAAAGCTTATTTATTGTATTGAGAGTCATTTTGTAAGGGGTTGGAATTTATGGGAAACGGTGGGAAAGAAACTCAGTTACTCACTGTACATTTTGACAGAGAATTAATGAAAGGTTGCAGCTCTTGTTCATGAGATTCCTGTGGCGTGAGTTTAGCAAATGTATTTTCTTTTTGTTTCATATGTATTTCGTTATGTTTCACAGTTCATTTAAAAAATCATTTCCAGTGAAAGCTTTTAAGTAAGAAAAGGTAGAATTTAGTTTACTGCTCTGCGTTGGGAAAGTTTTCACGTTCTATGTTTTCTTCTGTTGAAAAGGATTCATTTATTTATGCCCTTTTCACCCTCTTAAAAAAAATCTCTCCACTTCATATTATTTCAAATCTAATTGCTAGGCTTTCTGCTTGTCTTGCCTCACGAAATAATCTGCGTCTTTGAGTTAAACTCTCTGCTGCTTTTCCTTGGTCGCATACATCCTAGAAAACTCAGTCATTCATCAAAAAACCTCTTTCATATTTATTTACCTAGCCTAAAATCAGTATCCATTTTAAGTCATTCTTAGACCCCATTCGTTCATTTTTCACTGAGCATGACCCGGAGAGATCCCTCTCTTGTCCTCGTAGGGCTAGCTACGAGGCTGAGCGTGGTTTGTGGTTACCCTGAATTTTTCCTTCCTTCAGCCTAAGGCAGATTTAGGCCCTAACATGCCCGACACCAGCTGACACACGTCCAACGGATGTGAGAGAAAACGACTAACGTCGTGTGAGTAACGGTCGAGCAACTTACCCGCGCGATATAGATGGAGACCATAGGATCTGGAGGTTCCAGATCAACGACGAAAAATCAACCCAATGGAAGATCGACTTTGGCAGGGAAATAGATTGAGGTACATGAGATTTGAGGTCTAACATGACCGATGAGTTGGCGAGGAACAGTTTCATGGGCAATCTTGGAGCAACGGAAATAATGACTGATTTAAAGAGAACTGACACTTAGTTTGTGAGGAAACAGATGGCCACCTCTCTGTGGAGCGTTACGCAACAATGATGACGCAGAGCAGGGGAATTCCAGCGGACAGAGGCATGCGATCCAGAGAGACAGGAAGCAGAAACAAACAGTCAGGGAGCAGATTCGCTTTAAGCCACGAACAGACAAAGAGAAGAGGGGACAAAAGTAGAGAGAAAGAAGTGAATTGCAGAGAACAGAGAAGCCGAGCTGACCTACAGAGAAAAGACAGCATCGAGCAGACAAAACAGGGAGAGTCTGAAAGTCTGTGAACTCCAGAGAAGGCTTGAGAGGTTCAAGCAACTCCTCTGTGTAGACCTGTCAAGTATTGAGTACCAAATTGGACTCATACCACTAAGACCAGTCGAGGTCGAGATTCAGTAAGGGGAGTTTGTGTACTCTAGAGACTTGGGGGATCCAAGTACAATCCTACTGATCATTCTCTGTTAAGTGAGAATCAAATTGAGCTTCTTATTGTAAAATCTTTACTTTAAGACACAATAGAAAAGGCCACCACTGAAGGCTGGACCAAGAGACAAAGCCCAGGAGGATTGGGTAAACTCCTTATTAAATTTGTTGTGTTTTTGTATAAGCTTATTGTGTTTCTCTTATTGTTTCAAGTGCCTGTGTATTTCGCAATCTTATCGATCCGTTTCTTAAAATAACATAGGCATACCCTAGCACATGGGTCTGTAATACCTTTATTAATTAACTAAGATCATTCATGAGTGATTTTCAGATCATTAGGGAACTTTGCATCACACATAACAAACAATATATCTTTGCAATCTATGAAGCAATACAAGGAGTCAATGATGTTGAAAACACAAGTATAAGAAGTGCTCTTTCTACCCTCGTTGAGGCAAGTATAGGAGGCTAAGATCAATGTGAATTTTTATAGTATCTTTCTGAGGAAAAATCTAAAATATCTTGTGGTTCATCTGTGGTTAGGACCAAACTTTTGTGACTAAGGTAGAGGATAAATTTCAACCCTTTGAAGCAGACCTATTTTAGATCATGGCGGTGTTATTGAAGGACACTTTGTGAACAATTTTGTGAGGGATGAATTGATTTCTTTGTGAGAGGTTGAGCTTGTCATTCATGCTAGGCAACTGTATTTCATCTTGACTTTGATGTCTCTCTTTTTGAATTGGTTCTATAAGGAAAGGATTGTTGGGTTTTTCATCACACGGGTTTTCCCAAGGTAAATTCTTGTGTTATTATGTGGCAATCTCTTTATGATCCTTACGGCATTTTATTTTTACTATTGAGCTCCTCCGTGTAATTACTTTATGATTAAAAAGGGTCACAAGAAAAAGACTAAATTAATGAAAACCATAAGAAGTAATTATGTGTATAGAGGATGCCCTAAATTTTCAACATGAAGGGCAAGCATCTTTCTCATTTTGTCCATGATGGGAGTTGTTGGACAGATCTCAACATGAAAAAATGAAGAAGGCCTTTCAGAGCTTCATAAAGATCCTAACTTTGAAATATGTTCTCTTGGAGGTTTGGAGCACTGATCTAGTGCACAATTTGAAGCAGACCATACAAAATGTCATAGGTTTGATGGTGTGGTAAAAAATATTGATTTTTTAAGGGAAACTACTGCAAAATGACACTTAGTTGAAAGATTATGGAGTTGAAAGGAACTCCACTATAATATTAAATCTAAGGTTGAGGGGAGGAACTTCAAGTAACAAAAATCACAGTGGATCTATATCTTTGAAAAATGTGTTGAAAGGCAAGGTGGTTGCTGAACATATCCAAAATCTGCCATAACCTTACATTGTCAAGCAAATGGACAAGGTACCAGCTATATATGTAAAAACCCTAGAGGTCAAGGCATACTTCGTTGATCTACAAACTAAGGCATTAATATGTCAGTTTAACGGTTTCTAGTTAAGACCTAAAGACTTATATTAGTGGGTGTTTTCCTTTTGGACAAAAAATTGGGTCATCTACTTGCGCTCAGAAGGATTTTTCATAATACAATTCGATAAGCATCAAGAAATGGAAAATGTTAGTTCTTAATAGAGGACCTTGGTTTTGGGGTAGAGCCGAGCTTTTTGTTACCCCATGGTTCTCAGAGTTTGATGCGACAAGCATGGTGGTAACAACAATGTCAGTTCAGGTAACATTGTCAAACCTCCCTCTTCCTTTCTGATACCATCAAGTCTTTGAGGATATCAAAAATACTCTGGACAAATACCAAAAAATGGATTTGGCCCAGAACATCTAAAGGGATCTTCACATTTACCATGATATGTCTAGATATTGACCTTAGCAAAGGTCTTCCTGATTGTCTTCTTTTAACACATGAAAATTTTCAGTGGACGAAGGTGTTAGATTATGAGAATGCAACATTCAAATGTTGAACTTGTTTTCAAGTAGGACATTTGTAGAATATTTGCCCTCAAGACAAAAAGGCCCAAAAAAATAAAAAGAGGCAGGCCCCAAAGCCAAGGGTTTGGCAATTTCCTGATTTTTCAAACGACAAAAAAGAAGATCCAGCCGAAACAACTTCAAATATGGAAACATAGACACAACCTGGCAGCCAATTAAATGGAAAAGTAGGGGATTAGTTAGGAACAATGGTTATAAGCCAAAAAGGTATTGAATCAACAAAGATCGTGGTACCAGAGTTGTAGAAAGCAGAAACACACATTGAAAAGGACTCAAGGGGCATAAAAAGATCTCATGTATTTGAGAGCTTGGACTCAGACAAACAAGTCCCCCCAAAGGTAGATGGCAACCAACTGGAAATAGTAACAGTTGCTCGAAATCAAGGAGTTTGTGAAAGGTGGAGGAAAAGAAAGGAAAAGAAAGAAAGCTAAGTGATTTTTATCACACTTAGCGTCGACAAAAATATGTAAACTTTTTGTAGTTTTTTGTTTTTTTTTTATTGTGCATTAGTCGATAGATTGACATGATAGAATACTTCCGAGCATTTGCAAAATGTAATTGTGTTCCTTATTTTTCAAGTTGAATAAAATTATGATGTTTTCTTCGAAAAAAATGCTACAATAAACATGCAAATCCTATTAAGATCGCAAAAACATCACAAATCCGGTTTAAATTTGTTGAAAGGCTTAAATTTTGTTTAAAAGATACGTTGAATAACATGTCTTTGAAAAGCCTCGATGCAGATTTTTAGAGGTAGCAAAAATGCCACAACTTTTTTAATCTTGAATCTGTTCTCAATCATGGAAAGACAATTCTTTCCTCAAACCATTTTTCTCTCTACATATGATTTGATTCATTTGCTTGCATATTACAACCTCTCTTCCCGTGTATCTGTGTTTTCCTACATTTCACAAGGTACTAGCCTAGTTTCAACCCTCCACATTCACGTTGCTTCCTCTATCATTTCTCGCTCGCTTGCAAATTCACAACATGAATTTCAAAGAGGAATATAGCAAGCAAGAGGTAGCGACCTCGAACAAGTGTGACCTGCTCCAAGTGAAGATGGTGCAAAGGAAACCAAGCGGTTGATGGTGACATTATTCTTAGTGGTACAAACTAGTACATTCAAAACAAAAAAGTAACATGTCAATGTCAATATAATATATATATATATATATATATATATATATATTAATATATTATTATATATATATATATATGTATGTATATATGTATATATATATATACACATATCCACACACACACACACACACACATATATATACATATATGTGTATGTATACACACACACACTTTTTGTGTGGAATATACTCGAGAGAGATTTAGGAAATTGAAAGAATGAATATCTTATTATTTATTTTTAGTCTAAACATGACAATAAAAAAAAATAATAATATAATTATAATAATAAAAAAAAAAAAAAAAAAAAAAAAAAAAAAAAAAAAAAAAAAAAAAAAAAAAAAAAAAGAGAAGAAGAAGAAGAAGAAGTTATAAACTTAAATATCAACCTAGATCCATCTTAACTCCGAATCTACTAAGCGCTGAGAGGGATCAAATCTCTTTTCATTCTAAAAGAGGTTTGCACCTCAAGAGATTTGATCTCTCTCGATGCTTGGTAGATCCAAAGTTAGGATGAATCTAGGTTGGTTCATTTTTAATTTCCAATTTATTATGTTTTGTGATGGATAAAAATACTAAGGTTTATATAAATTTTTAATTTTCCTATACTAAATGAGTTTAGGGCTAAATGGATTTATATTAATGTTAATACAGTGTATTATAAAATATTGATTTTTAAGTTTTTATTTTATTGAGTACTATCTTGGATCACGTTGCATAATATGTTTTAGGGGAAATTTACTAGACACTTCCCTTCATTTCAAGGATGGGACCCATTGTACATTATATTTCATAAAACCTTGAAGATTTATAAACTGTGTACTCATGGAAAGCTCAACATGTCATTTGCGAGAATTAAACCTAAACAGGGAGGATAAAGCTCCTCCTCCCAACTACTTAGGCTAGACCCAAAATTATTCTTGTTTTTTTCCATGGAAAAGGGCATAATTTTATTAATGAAAACAAAATTAAACGTTGCATTGGCAAGGTGTATAGCATCGTGTCGTCAAAGATCGATGATAATCAGAGACATATAGAAGAAAAAGCAAAAATAATGTACATGGTGGCAAGAAGCTAGGCATTTCTCCACTTCTTTTTATCAAGCCTTCATCATTCCCCTTGAGATGACATAGAAGAGACTAGTGCAAGTTAATTTCCTGCATCCCAATTGGCATTATCCTTATCTGAGTATGAATTGTCCGATGTATGAATACGCTTATTCCCACTGATGTCTCCTTCTTCTGGAATCATGTATGTCTGCACTGGTTGTTCCCGAGTTTCAGATGGGTCTTGTGGGGTCCCCCCCTGTGGTTCTGGTTCCGTTATTGTCTGGTTATTCCCCTTTGGCGAGGCTTCATCCTCAACGTCACCCTCCTCCTCTTCAGGTTCTAGTGGGGGAAATTGCCAACCATTAGACTGTTTCCCAAGACTCTTCTTTCTTCAGGTGTTTTTTTAGCTTCTGGACACGTATTATGTAGGTGCCATGTTTCCCTGCAATTCACGCCCCTAATAGATGTGTTCTCATAATCTAAAATTTGTGTCCAATTCCGCTTATTGTGAATTAGGTGAATATTGTCCGGTAGGCCTTTGTCGAGGTCTACTTCTACACATATATGTGCAAAAGTAAAGACCCTTTCCTCCACTCATTGGGTATCAGTCTTGATGTACTGCACAATGTTTTTACCTATGCCTTCAAGGACCCGATCATCCCAGAAATGGAAGGGAAGATTGTGCATCTGAACCCAAACCGACATTCTGGAGACGACCATGGTATTTGCATCAAAATCAGGAAACCAAGGAGTAGTGAAGAGGCCATTCAAACCCCATAACCATTGTCCTTATTGAAGGATTGTGTCTCTAGCCTCAGATGTTGGGAACTTTACAATAAAGAAGCCTTTTGAGCAAAGATGAATTTCACATTTACCATGATATGTCTAGATATTGGCCTTAGCAAAGGTCTTCCTAATTGTCTTCTTTTAACACATGAAAATTTTCACTCGATAAAGGTGTTAGATTATGAGAATACAACATTCAAATTTTGAACTTGTTTTCAAGTAGGACATTTGTAGAATATCTGCCTTCAAGACAAAAAGGCCCCAAAAAAGAAAAAGAGGCAGGCCCCAAAGCCAAGGGTTTGGCAGTTTTCTGATTTTTAAAATGACAAAAATGAAGAGCCAGTTGAAACAACTCCAAATCTAGAAACATGGACACAACGTGCCAGCCAATCAAATGGAAAAGTAGGGGATTAGTTAGAACAATGGCTATAAGCCAAAAGGGCACTGAATCAACAAAGATCATGGTACCAAAGTAGTAGAAAGCGGAAACACACATTGAAAAGGACTCGAGGGGCATAAACATATCTCATGTGTTTGAGAGCTTGGACTCAGACAAACAAGTCCCCCCAAAGGAAAATGGCAACCAACTAGAAATAGTAACAATTGCTCCAAATCAAGGAGTTCGTGAAAGGTGGAGAAAAAGAAAGGAAAAGAAGGAAAGCTAAGTGATTTTTATCACACTTAGCCTCAACAAGAATATATAAACTTTTTGTAGTTTCTATTTATTTTTATTCTGCATTAGTCGGTAGACTGACATAATAGAATACTTTTGAGCATTTGCAGAATGTAATTTTGTTCCTTATTTTTCAAGTTGAATAAAATTACGATGTTTTCTTTGAAAAAAAAAGAGAGAAGAAAATGCTACAATAAATATGCAAATCCTATTAAGATCACAAAAACATCACAAATGTGGTTTAAATTTTGTTGAAAGGCTTAAATTTTGTTTAGAAAATACGTTGAATAGCATGCCTTTGAAAAGCCTCGATGAAGATTTTTAGAGGTAGCAAAAATGCCACAATTTTTTTAATCTTGAATCTGTTCTCAATCATGGAAAGACAACTCTTTCCTCAAACTATTTTTCTCTCTATATATTATTTGATTTATTTGCTTGCATATTACAACCTCTCTTCTCATCTATCTGTGTTTTCCTACATTTCACAAGGTATTAACCTAGTTTCATCCCTCCACATTCACATTTCTTCCTCTGTGATTGCTCACTTGCTTGCAAATTCGCAACATGCATTTCGAAGAGGAATATAGCGAGGAAGAGATAGCGACCTCGAACAGGTGTGACCTGCTCCAAGTGAAGATGACATAGAGGAAAACAAGCAGTTGATGGTGACATTATTGTTAGTGCCACAAACTAGTACATTCAAAACAAAAGAAGTAACATATCATGTAATAAACATTGAATATATATGTGTGTGTGTGTGTGACAAATGTATTTATTCTATTGAGGGTTTTTCTCCCATAAATAATTATAAATTAGAAATAATAATAATAATAATAATACCTTTTTCCTAGTTATATTTAATAAGAGGGTAAAGTATTTTAATCATAAAATGGAAAGTATACTCGAGAGAGATTTAGGAAATGAAAGAATGAGATATCATATTATTTTTTTAGTCTAAACATGAAATATAAAATGAAAATAAAATGTTATAAACTTAAACACCAACCCAGATCCATCTTAACTCCAGATTTACTAAGTGCTGAGAGGGATCATATCTCTTTTCACTCTAAAAGAGGTTTACACCTCAAGATATTTGATCTCTCTCGATGCTTGGTAGGTCCAAAGTTAAGATGGATCTAGGTTGGTTTATTTTTAATTTCCAATTTATTATGTTTTGTTATGGATACAAATACTAAGGTTTATATAAAAATTTTATTTTTCTTTACCTGATGAATTTAGGGCTAAATGGAATGAAATTAATGCTGATACAATAGATTATAAAATATTGATTTTATGTTTTTATTTAATTGAGTACTAGCTTGGATCACGTTGCATAATCTGTTTTATGGGAAATTTACTGGACACTTCCCTTCGTTTCAAGGATGGCACCCATTGTATATTATATTCATAAAACCTTGAAGCTTTATAAACAGTGTACTCATGGAGAGCTCAACATGTCATTTGCGAGAATTAAACCCAGACAGGGAGGATAAAGTTCCTCCTCCCAACTACTTAGGCTAGACCCAAAATTATTCTTGTTTTTTTCCATGGAAAAAGGTGTAATTTTATTAATGAAAACAAAATTACATGTTGCATTGGCAAGGTGTATAACATCATCTAGTCAAAGACCGATGATAATCATAAACAGACAAAATAAAAAACAAAAATAATGTACATGGTGAAAAAAAGCTAGGCTTTTCTCCCCTTTTTTTTTTCTCAACCCTTCACCATTCCCCTTAAGACAGCACAAAAGGTACTAGTGCAAGCTGATTCCTTGCATTCTGATTGGCATTATCCTTATCTAAGTTTGAATTGTCTGATATGTGAATACGCATGTTCCAACTATTGTTTTCTTCTTCTGGAATCATGTTTGTTTTCACGGTTGTTCCCGAGTTTCGGATGGGTCTTGTGGGGTTCCCCCCTGTGGTTCTAGTTATGTTGTTGTCTAGTTATTCCCGTTTGGTGAGGTTTCATACTCAGCGTCGCCCTCCTCCTCTTCAAGTTCTGGTGGGGATATTGCCAACCTTTAGACTTTTTCCCAAGGCTCTTCTTTCTCCGGGTGTCTTTTTTTAGCTTCTGGACACGTATTATATAAGTGCCATGTTTGCTTGCAATTCTTGCACCTGAAAGTTGTGTTATAGTAATCTCAAATCTGTGTCAAAATCTGCTTATTGTTGATTAGGTGAATGTTGTCTGGTAGGCATTTGCTGAGGTCTACTTCTACACACATACGTGCAAAAGTAAAGATCCTTTTCTCCACTCGTTGGGTATCAGTATTGATGCACTGCCCAATTTTGTTACCTATGCCTTCAATGACCCGACCATCCCAGAAATGGAGGGGAAGATTGTGCATCCTAACCCTAATCGACATTCTAGAGGTGACCATGGTATTTGCATCAAAATTAGGAAACAAGGAGTGGTGAAGAGGCCAGTCGAACCCGAGAATCATGGTCCTTCCTGAAGGATTGTGTCTCTAGCCTCAGATGTTGGGAACTTTACAATAAAGAATCCTTTTGAGCAAAGATGAATTTCGCAATCTAAAGACCAGTTAGTTAAAAATCCAATGAAAAAGTTCTACTGGTTTTGGCTAGACGCAGTTGAAACGGCATATAATGTCTTGGGATTCAAAAGAGGCACAATGGTCGTTAGTGTCAGGCATGTCTATGTTTAGTTCTGGGGTGTAGTTCAATTGCTCCACTATGTATAGGCTAGGAGTTTCCTACTTGTTTGGTTGATTCGGTGGCTGTCTTTTTTCCCTGAATAATGTTCTTAAAGGATAGCCCCCCATTGGAGTGCGTATGTTTTGTTTGAGTGCCTTTTGTTGTGCTGCACCCCAAACCCCCATCTGCAGTTTTGGTTTTATTGGGTGCCACAACTCCTCCCCTAAGTCTCAAGTTGACGATTATGGTGGTAATTGGTAGTATGTGATATTCCTGCAGGAGCTGGTTATCCTGCAGTATTTGGCCCCTGAATAACAAATTTTGCATATGAACAGGGTATCCTTTTGTGATGTATTTCTTCAAGAGCATCACTCTGTCTGTTGTATTCACCCAAATTAATAACATACTCCCACCAGGGGTCTTTAGGAAAATTTAAATGCAGGGAGTACTTACTAGTTGCTTGGAACAGAAATATTCACTATTGTCACGAGGTTGTACTGCTTCAGATGTTCCTTTTGTCCCTGTGCTCTGTTTGTTCCAGTGGTTGTAGCAGGACGAAACAAAGAGAGTCCCTGTTGAGCCAGTTCACTGGCCTTTTGTCGGTCTTGACATGACGAAGCGCGTGTTAGTGCGGCAGTCCCAACTCTGCAACCATTTCCCCTGTGATTCCTTAGAGGATTGGGTGCCCCTCTGTTTCCAGGAGCTAAACTCCCTATTATGATCGATAGACCACTCGAAAGTAGTTAGTGTGAAAGGCACATAGGGTAGAGGATGGCGCATGCAGTAAGAGAACAGGTTTTTGGCCACCTCATTCGGGCCTTGGACCAATCCTAGAACCAGGAAAAGCACGGGAGGGCAGATGGTTGAGCATATTCGCAGAAACGGTGGGCATTCCTGGAATCCAACAGTGGCAGAAGGTTCAGGAACTAGCCAGCCGGATGAGGTATATTGTTCGCCCCCCGCAGTGATAAAGCACCGATGAAGTTGTGGCAGTAGACCCGCTTCCACCGTTGCATCGATATCCTTATGACCCCACCATTGAATCCCATGCGCAACTAAGCCACTCCCCATTGTAGTACCTTCTGCAAGATGCAGGTTACAACAAGGGACCATGACACCTAGCTGGCGAAAGATAGTTGCATTGTTCGCTGTGGAAAGCCAAATCCTCGCTAGCCGTAGAACCATCCAACACAGTCGTGTCAACCATACCTTCCTGTAAGAGCTGACATCTATGAACCCATTAAGATAGAGAGAATGAAGGCGACAAAGTAATGATAGTCTAGTTACCCAGATTTTAGAGACAACCTTTGAACATTTTTCTCCTATTCTGTTAAGTTCCAGGTCTCCAGCAAGCCAATATCCGGTTTGTTCCGTTTGAACTGGTCCATATGGTAAAACCCACCCAAGAAATTGGAGCCTCCATCAACCCGGTGCATCAAAATCCATGTTGCCAAGCCAGTCGACCGAGGGATAGAACAAGGCGACCGCTCCCAAAACCCCATTTTCGCATGGATAAACCCTAGCTCTGTTTTGCTCCATTTTTTTTCAGCAAACTCTCTGACCAAAAAAAATTCTTGTTGTTAGAATTATTATATCAATTATTTCCCAAATAAAAAATCGTAATTTTATTCATAGAACAAAATTGCATTCTATAGATGCTTAAAAGAATTCGATCATACCAGCCCAAACAATTGTTGCCCTTAAAAACTTTAAAAGAAATTGGGAAAAAAAACAGTTAGAATATATTATCATTGGGGCTAATTGGAGACACTTCACTATGCTTTTATACCATTTCTTTTATCTACTTTTCGCCAACTTCCTTGATTAGGAGTGTCAGTTACAATTTCCATTTGATTCTCTTATGCCTTTAAAGAGGCCTCTTTGCCTAAATCCGAACTCTTAGATGCATGGGTTTTTTTAATGCCTCTTAACTCTTTTTATTTCGTAGTTTTTTCGTCTTGCTACACTAGAACCGTAATTTCTACTATTTTTGTTGCTTGTGGGCTTTGAATCATTGTTCCCTTCTGCTCAACCCCTCCATCCACTAATATTCCTTGTGGTTTATGAGCATCCATAGGATTTTTTTTTCATCCTCTTCATCTAAGGAAAGTTGCTCTTGAAGCTCCCAACCCTTAGGAATTTTAGGTTGTTTTTATTTAGATCTTTCTTTAGCCGTTGACATGTATTTTGTAGATGTCCAGTTTGATGACAAATACGACACTGGAAAACCATATTTTCAAAATCTAAAGGTTGGGTCCATTGAAAATTGTTGTGAATCAGGTGAATACGATTAGGTAAACCTTTGTTGAGGTCTACCTCTACATAGATTCTGATGAAGGTCAAAACTCCATTTGTAGCTCTAACTAGATCCATCTTTACATACTTCCTAAAAGTATTACCAATTCCTTCTAAAACTTGGTGGTGCCATAAAGGAAGGAGAAGGTTATGAAATCTAACCCAAACTAGAATTTTGGAAACCACCATTGTATTGGCATCAAACCCTAGAAACCATGGGCCTCCATTTAAGGTGAATTGCAAATCCTTCAATGTACCAAATTATACCACAAAAAGCCCATGGAGCACAAGTGAATTTCATACTTTGAGGTCCAATTTGAACACACCCATTGATGAAGATCCTTAGATTTTGGCCAAAATCCATTAAATTTGCAGAGGATTGCTGGAGCTTGTATGGTGGAGAACCATTCAGTAACTTTTGGATGGTTTATTGCCATTGTCAGAACCTGATTAATTTGTTCCACGATGTAAGGTCTAGGAAAATTGATGTTTGAATCATATTTGTTTTGCGATTTGACCTTTATTTTCACTGTGTCCTTAAATGCACCTAGTCCCTTGGGGTTTGACCTTTGAAACCATCCTTGCAACCTCAGATTGGTGATGATAGAAGATGATGTCGTAGTCTCAAAACTGAAATACATCTTGCATATATCTACTCACATAAATCATACTTTGTAACTTCATCGAGATACCCAACCTATTTTGAATCTTCTGCTTTGAATCAAGCATGAAACCAGATCTCAAAACCCTAAAAGGGCCGATCCCCCATATTGGGTTTTCAAAAAGATTTGAAAAAATCACTTCATTCTGGGCTTTGGCTGAAAAACCTCACGGCCAATCAATTTTTCATTAAGAACCCTCCGTCTAGGCCTCCCGCTGTAGATCTAGGCCATTATCATACTCCTCAAGGAAAAAGGGGATCATGGGGATGTGTAGGACCCCGTTGTAAAACCTTGACACTATGCACCACAACGCATGTGTCAACCAATAAAAAACTACGACCTCAACCTATAAATCAATGGTTGCCATGAGAGTCTAAGTGAAATTAAAAAATTTTGACTCTACAAACTCTTCGATCTGTTATGTCCTCCATCGTAGGTATCCTCATGCAATTTTTAAATGATGACAAGCACGAGTCTCCCAACAGATACCATGATAATTTGTCTCCATGAGCCATAAGACTTACACACACATAGGGCCAAATTTTGACTGCCTCTACATATACTAAGAAGATCTACAGGGTCCATGTCGTCGACGATGATCATATTTGCAACAACCAAGCTCAAAACCGTAGCATTGCTCCAGATCACCATCACTCCCTCCAAATCCTATTATCAACTATAATTATTATTCTATCTATTATTATGTCACTTGTGAGAATTAAACCTAGATAGGGAGGTTTAAAGCTCCTCCTCCCAACTACTTAGGCTAGGCCCCATTGACATAATAATAGATATAATAATACACACAACAAGAATAACATTAGTATCATTTCCTCCCATGAAGTGTGTATGCTTCATGACTCCCATACCATGGTGCTCCTCCTTGAGAGCCATCACCACCTGCAACTACATGCACGAGACAACCAGTTCGCTTCTATAGTTTTCATGTTAACATGGATGTGAAGGTGGTTAGGGTACATCACCTCAAATTCAATTTGTAATCATTGATATTCACTTTTGCATTTGATCAATATTATAGTTCAACTTTGATGCATTCATCAACCCTGATGGTGGAAATTTTGGTTTCATCGCTGGCATGTGTTTTCAAAGGGACATCTAACTTTGTATGTTATTTGGGTAAGTTTCCTTTGCCCTACCTTATTTCTTAGTTGCATTTCCCATTCCTATACATGACCCCCTCTAGTAAAATTAATAGGGTATCGCTCTCACTCTATCAACTTAAGTTCACCACCTCGCAACTCTCTTCCTCATTTTCAATATCATTGTCTTCCTTATTGTTGCTTGGCCGAACTCTCTCATCCCTTTTCCATGTGTTCTTTAGGTTGATGGTCAATGTTGGGTTTCGTTTCTCAAGGTCTCCCTCTCTTTGCAAGTTATTTGCTTATTCTTCATCTCTATAGTTTGATATTTAGCATGACACCTCCCAATTCTTCTCAAGGACATCACAAAAACCATCAAGAAAGAGATCCTCCCTGTTTGAGGGCTTAAGTTAACGTTGAAGCCTCTATTGCTTGATATTGGGCACACATATCCCATGTTGTAATGTAGAAAATTAATGTGACAGAGGAAGAGGGTGGGCTGGAGTGGCGTTTCAAATTTGATGTGGAGGGAGAGGAAAGTATTGGTCACTGGATATATTACAAGGGAAACACCCACTTTAGGCAAACCCAATATATGCAAATAATCAATATCTATTGGCATAACATTGGCATAACAAAATCATCATGGGCAAGATCCTGGTGGAAAGAAGTGAGACGCGGTGGAAAATTCTACTCAACATCAATCTCGTGTAGTTGCAAATAACAAAATAGGACAAAAAGGTTTCAATTCTTGCTAGGAAAGTTGCAAACTTGGACTTCCTTACCAATGATGAAGAGGAATTCGATCCTGCAACCAATCAAGTGGATTCTCCCACAAAATAATTGGTTAAGGTGTTTGTTTTGTTTATTTTTTGTATCTAAGTAAGCAAGTTGGTCTATTTAACAACTCTATTTATGAGTTAATCAGTGAATATCTATCTAGATATTTTGTTTTATATAATTTTTGTTATAACAGATGGACTAATTATTTTAACAAAAACTCTTTGCCTATGCCACTGGTCTGCTTTGCAAAGTGGCATGCTAGTAGTTGTGGAATGATATTGTTTGATAATAATAATACAAAATCATGCATAACTTACAAAAAAAACATTTGTATCGTTAGGTCAATGAAAAATTAAAGGAAACATAATGGTGTTACAAGAGCCTCATGATGGTATTTACAACATTAACTAGTCACAAGTTGGAGGGGTGTGTGTCCTTTGACCTTTCATTATCCTAATGATGTTATTATTGTTATTGTTGTTAATGTTATTATATTTATTATTATACCAATTGGATCTAGCTTAGGCAATTCAAAGAAGAAGCGTTATCCTCCTAGCCTAGGTTCAATTCCCACAAGTGACATATGGAGATCTTTAGGAGAGTGTATGTGTATGTGATAAGAATTGTAAGATGATGTTACAATGAGCCTCATAACAGTACTTATAGCATTTAATAGTCACAAGGTGAAGGGGTGTGTGTCCTTTGACCTTTCATTACCTTATTGACACTATTGTTATTGTTGTTGTAGTTAGCATTATTATATCTATTATTCTGTCAATTACATCTAGCCTAAGTAGTTGAGAGGAGGAGCATTCTCCTACCTACCTAGGTTCAATTCTTGTAAGTGATCTGTTGAACTTTTCATGGCTATATTGTCGACAAAGCTTCAAACTTCTACAAAATCAAGTTTACCATGGGTGCTATCCTCGACACGAGTAGAAGTGCTTGGTGGGTTTCCCCATAAAGTGCATCAAGCAATGTATATTTTGTCATTCAGTAATAAGCATGAATTTGTTTGCTACAATCTCCTAAATTTTTGCACCGTTGAGTCTAAAATTCATATTTCTAACATCGCATTTATGTTTTCAACTTGCCACATATCTTAATCAATTTGGACTTGCCGATCAAAAGTTATGATCACTCCTCGAAAACTTTTCAATTTTAGGGCCATTCAAATGAACACAGTAGCTTGGAATACCATGCTCCTAAAGTTTTTAATTTGCCACTAAAATTTGGAGGAGAAAATTTTATATATCTTGCACCCAATACCACATAAGGAATTCAATTTGCACCTCTCAATATTACAATATGTTTTTTTCATGAAAATCATATGATTAGCCCAATTTTAGGACTAGTCACTACCCTAACTTGTAAGATCTACAACTCCCAAATCATAATGAAACAAATTCTAAAAGTTTAACCAAATATTATTTCTTGTGTCATCTTTCCAAAATTTAAAGTCTAATGCAATTTGTAATCCCCTAAAAAAACCATAATGAAAATGGTCACACATCTCTTTTGTAGCTAAAAAATTGAGGTTATTTGCTTTGATGCAAAATGATATGGACCAACTTCTCAAAATATCATAATAAACTATAGTACATACAATGTACACCTACACATGAGCAGGGATCACAATTTTCAAGGTGGTAAGAGAGATGAGTTACACAATAACTCTCAATGTGTCTCTTCCAAATAATCCAAGTGTGTGTGTGTATATATATATATATATATATAATATATATATATATATATAGATATATAGTCCATCATCCTTTTTGGTATCAGAGCCTCTTTTTGTTTCTGGTTTAACATGGAACGAATGATGAAAGCATTTTCTTTGGTTAACCGAACTCGTATAGATGAAGTAAGTAGTAGACAAGCTGAACATGATGTTGAAGACCAGTCTTTAATAGACCCATCCAAATGGAATTCCCCAGAGCTCACAAGCTCTCAAGCCTATAAAGATACTACTATACCTGCACTCACAAAGAAAATCATACTTAAAGAAGTAGAATTGAAAATTCTTGTCTCACGAGAAGCAACTCAAATAGTTGGTCTAAAACTCTTTCAAGATAAAGAGTTAGAGAAATTCAAAGAATATAAAAAGACCAAAAAATATGCATATATACATTTTGGAGGCATTAGATTAGGTTTGGTTCTATTATTTAGAAATGGAATAAATGCTCCAATTTTGGCTGAACTTTTTGACTCAACACATCTAGACTATGAACAGGCTAGAATTTTGTCTATAACTGGAAATCTTATTGCAGGCTGTCAATATGGTACAATATATCCAAATTACACAATGAGCCTATCCGATATGCATCTAAAAGCTGCATAGAGCTAATGGTAGGAGTACAACATCTAAGGATGTTACCAGAATCGAAATATTTGTCTATTATTATGCAAGCCTCATTCCAATTCACAAATACACTCATCCCAAAATCGAATAGCCCATACTTAAAGATTGTGTTACCATAGGATTAGCTACGATGGATGCCCAAGGAGTAACATATGAGGAAGTAGGATTGCCTGAAAATTGGTACTTCAAGTATCAGGCAACCAATAAGGCAGTGAGGAAAGAAAAACGTCTGCAGAGGATAGTTTCATCAGAAGGAAGGATTCATATTGTTCCTTCACACTTAGATTAGATAGAACGACCCATTTTTCGACAACCCAGGTTATCAATAGATATCCCACAAAACCTGGTAGACTCAGAAAGGTCAAGGCGACCTAGTAGCAGTCATTCACATAGGTCTGAAAACAACAATAGTTTGATCATTCCAGAAGATTTTTTTTTTTTTATGGCTAACGCCTTCATATTTAAAGGGGTAATATTTAAAGAATAAAAGCAGTCCTTACCAAAAGGTTATAGGTGATTAGCTGACTCTATAAATCAAAAAGCTTTCAGGACTACAAGTACATTCTCCATACCTCTAGTGGAAGAATGACAGTCTCAAAATAAGAGGTTTCACAAAGGTGGAAAATGGTCACCGAAAACCAAATACTGCATTTCCAGTGATAGTACATCAAGGCAACCAAAAACAAGAGCAAACTGTGCTCCATTAATTGAGCAGGCAACGACATCCCAAAAAGATTTAGAGGAATCTTACCAGTTGACAAATCATCTTTCAAATTGGTGTAATCATGCTAAAGTAGCTATAGATGGTTTAGGAAGTCAAGACAAAGAAATTATACAAAATCTAAAGTTAATCCAAGATAATTTAACTTTAGATAGACAAGAAAAAAGTGAACGAAGAAAGAAAAGAGAACTTAAAAAGAAGAAACAATCTGCATTTAACAGATTTGAAAATTTAGGTTCATGACAAGATTATCAAGAAAAAGAATGAGAAGCTACAAGTTCCTAGTCTATGCAAAATTTAGAAGTTTTCTCTTTTTCTGAAGGAGAGAAATTAAGTAAAGAAGAAAAGAAATTTCCTGATTTCAAAACAGGGAATATAAAGCTAGAAGAAGCATCTAGGAAATTTCCAAGATTTATCCGTCCGAGTCTCAACAAAGTACACGTCTTCCATTCCGTACCAAAGTTTACAAGAGTAGAAGAAGATCTAATGGCATCAAACATCAATGGCTACATATTAGATTTAGATCATTCAAATAACCCTAAAGATCCAGTTCGGGTTTGGATTGGTGCTTTATGGGAAATGCAGATAACAACCAAATTAGATAATGTTGCAATCTTTAATTTGGCAGAAAAAAAGAATGACAAGAATTGTTTATATTTGCTAGCAAGGGCCATCTCAGAATGAAAGAGAAGAAGTCATAAAATTTGGTTTGCTAATTTTTTAACAATTACTCAGAACACAGTTCTATATAGAACCAGAGGATTCAAAAACATAGGTTATGGTTGATCTAGCCATAATGGAATTAAAAGATGCAAGGAATTTAGAAGAGTTTTCCAGAGAATATTTCAGGTTAGTAATAACCTCATAATTAAGCAATGATTTAATAACTAAAGTCACATTTTTGTCAAAACTTCCACATAACATAGGTGACTTGGTAATGAAAGATCTTGAAGAAAAGGGTAAAAATCTGGAGGCTCTTATTGGGTAGATCTTATAAATCATTGTAAAAAAAAATTGAAATATCTCAGTTGGCAGAAGAATGCTCAAGAAAACGCTACTAAACCCTCACAAGATTGTTGTAAAGAAATACTCCCATGGACTCCTCTTAAAAAGCGACATCATAAGAAAAGATACTATGGAAAATACAGGGTAAAGAAAGTAGTAAATCCAAGAAAACCATTTCCAAAGTATAGATACATCAAAAGAAGAAATGCTCCAATAAAAGACGAATGTTGCTTTGTCTGTAAGAAAACAGGATACTTTGCTACTAAATGTCCTAAAAATACCTCATATAAATTAAAGAAATGTCTGGAAATGGATGATTTCATAAATAGTTGGTCTATCGTTGACAATGAAGATGAATGCTCTGATGTTTATGTTTTATTTGAAGCTAAATATTTAGAAGAAGAATTCGATATCAAGGCAAGTCAAAAAATGAATATCTGTTTTAATTTAGATTATGACCCAGAACACGAATCAGAAACCATAGATGAAACCAACATTTCAGAGTTTAGTGAAACATATGACATGTCAGACAACTTAGAGCACAACGAAAAATCTGTGAAACAAACAAAAATCAAAGGAAAGCAAAAGGTGAGTGGCATTTAATCAAAAGCTCCAAGTTTATGTCCCGTACCAAAAAATATTGGCTACGCTACAAGCTTTCAATCTACTCCACAATATGATTCAGAAGCAGAAACAAATTTGATGAAGAAAATTGTCAAAGCCAATGATTTGTTGTATATAACAGTAGAATTACAATTAGGAAAAGATTAGGTTGAGGTAGACGCCTTCATAGATTCAGGAGGATCAAATAATTTGGCCAGGCCAAGTTCGTTCAAATCCTCATGGAAACAATTAATAAATATCATCAATTTAGAAACAATTGGTGGTAATTTAACTTTGACCCATTATATAGATAATATTCCTAAGAAAGTAGGGGGGAGCATTATAAAGATCTCAGCAATTCGCTATTATGATCAATCAAGTAGTCTAATATTGGGAATGCCCTTCATAACATCAGTCCTCCCAATGGCAATAGCTAAAGATAAAATAATCTGCAATATAAAGGAAAAGGCAGTTTGTGTAAATAGAATTTCTTTAGCAAATTCTGAGGTAAAGAACAAAAAAGTCAACAAAAAACCAAAAGTAAGGAAACTAGAAAAAGATAGCAATGGTTGGCAAGAATTTTTGCAAATCTATGAAATAAAGGAGAAACAACAACATCTTAATAAAGCTATGAGAGAAGAAGGCTGATGAGAAGAACAAAAAGAAATTCAAAAGAAACTACTCCATTTTTGTTCCAGCAATCCCCAAGAATTTTGGGATAAAGAAAGCTTGATGCAGGACATTGAAATGCTCCACAATAATGGAGTACAAGGAGGTGTTATCCTATGCACGCCTTGAGATGAATAAGAAATGAAAGCCCAGGTAAAAGAGCTTCTTAAACTTAATTTGATTTAAGAATCAAACTCTCAATAGTCATGCTCTGCTTTCATTGTAAGAAATCATGCAGAAGTGGTTCAAGGAAAAGCAAGAATGGTGATCTATTATAAGTTGCTTAATGCAATCACAAAGGATTTCGAATATCCACTACCATGACAAGAAGTAATAATGAAAAAAATACGAAAGTCGAAAATCTTTTCAAAGTTTGATACTGAGAGTGGATACTATCAGAGACATATTAGATAAGAAGATCGACACAAAACAACATTTTCATGCCCTTCCGGTTTCTTTCAGTTGAATTTTCTTCCTTTCGGTCTAAAAAATGCACCTTCTTTCTTTTAGCGAAGAATTGACAGCATTTTCAGCAGGTATGATTTCATAATAGTATGTATAGACGCCATTCTAATTCACAGTGAGACTATTGACGAACACATTCTCCATTTGTATATTTTCATCAAGGAATTAGAAGCCCATGGAATTGTGTTATCTGATAAAAAGATAGATTTGTTCAAAGAAATTATTGAGTTTCTAGAATCATTGTAATCAATTGACAAATCTAGATGCAACCCCACATAGTTCAAAAAATAACAAGTTTCCCATATGAATTACAGGATAAAGACCAAATCCAAAGAGTTTTAGGAATTTTGAATTATGTACATAAATTCATTCCTAAGCTTTTTGAAAAAACAGAGCCCATTGAAAACATTTGAATGGCGGATGGAGTGCAGTAGCAACTGTAGTTGTTCAAAAGTTAAAAAAGGAAGCACAAAGCTTACCAAATCTCAAACCTCGTGGTGCAGGGCAATTAATTCTACAAACTGATGCATCAAACGAATACTAGGGAGCAATATTACTTGCAAAAGAAGAAAATCAAGAAGAATAGATCTACGCCTATAAGTTAGGAGAGTTTTCCTCAAGCCAAAAGAATTATTTCACAGCAGAAAAAAAAAACTCTAGCCATATTTAATGGAATCCAGAAATTGGAGTTATATTTGGCACTTGTCAAATTCATCATAAGAACTGATTTCAAAAATTTTCAATTTTTCCTAAATGCAAAAATTGGAGGGCAAATTGCTAGAGGCAGGATATTATCATGGGAAATTTGGTTCCAACAATATGAATTTGAAATTCAATGGATACCAGGAAACCCAAATTGGTTAGCCAATGTGCTAACAAGAGAAATGAACAAAATGTTCATTAGGCGCCAAGAAGACAACCAATTAACATTGGCAAAAACACTTCAACAGCTAGAGCAACAACTACCCGAGCTTGTAACCGAAATTAAAAAGCTGGTAGGATTGAGAATCAAAAGAAATGAATGGATAAATCAAATGAGATGATACAAAACAAAAAACTTTGGCCCCTCAATTGGGCATCAATACAGAAATATGCAAAATCTATCCATGTGAAGGGATGAAGGTCAAAATCTTATTCGGATCCCTCACCAAAATGTGGTCCATTCCTTGGACACCACAAATCATGAAAGTTTTGAAAACCATCAACTACTGCCAACTAGTTGGATGTATTGATTTTGGAATGGGAATTTACAACTCAACAATGTTTTTAGATGAAGATCAAATTCCGATAAAAGAAGACATTGCAAGACGGCTTAGTTCCTTAAGAATTTGAAATCTGTGGGAAGCAGTGAATCAGGCTTTTCATCAAGTTGGGGAGATGACTATAAAGGGGATGACAATTTCCCTATATTCAATATTATTGAACCCTTTGCAGACTAGATCATTAAGGATGGTAGATGTATAAAAAAGAAAGAGACCCAAACATTTCAATGCGTTGAAAGGTCGTTAAAATATTTAAGATTACAGTCTACACCTTGGGAAACCATTGGGTTAACAGACGATATTTCATTTAACCAATTTGATCAGCTTTAGGAAAATTCAGATACAAGAGCAAGAGCTTTTAGGTTGGTTCAGAATAAAAAACTAATTCAAGAGTTTTCAAACTAGTTCATAACTTTTCCAGAAAAAGCATTGCCTCATAAAAGAGCCATAATCAAAGAAGCAGAAAAAATAATCGGGAAAGAGAAAATAATCAGATTTATTATCAATGTCAAATCCTTAATCACATTAATAATTTGTTCAGGAAATTGGGATGATGACACTCTGTGCTTAATTTGTTTATTGTTAACTTTAAGTAGGTGTAGTCATGTAATGTTTGATAATCACTAGTTTCAACAAAAAGATCTAAATCTGACATGCATACAATGGATAAGGCATTCAATCGATCACGGAATTGAGTTTGAATTCCTTGTTAATCATGACAGGCATCTAAATGCTTATAAAAGATGGATTCAAAGCTTTAAAGTAGGTAGCGTAGCACATGCAGATGCTTTATGCAAAAAAGAAAGATATGAAATGACGGGAAAAGCAAAAGAAAAAGATAAGATAGAAATAAGACTGTCATCCAACGCCAAAGATGCTCATCCACCAGCACCACCCTGGTATTAAGATGCTCAACCGAACCCCATTCTAGAAAAAATGGACATCGAATACATTCTAGAGGCTCTAGAACGACAAAAGGCGGTAGAGGCGAATATGACTTGCAATGACTGTGGAATGCGCCCATGCGTTTGAGACTACAGTTACAGTGATTAAATTTGTACATAAGAATATTTGCTTTTATAAAAAGAATATTTGCTTTTGTAAAATAAAGATTGAGTAGACACTGTGCGGGTATGAGTCCCGACAAGACCCTCAATCATCATAGATTCTTAGGTTAATTTTGAAATCCGGACTTTAGATCCGAAGAGACTTCTCTGGTCTATAAATAAGTGTTTGATATCATCCATGGGCCACAGTTAGTTGTGCTATCATTTTATGTTGGTCACTTGGTATGTACAAGATTGCTTGATTTAATATAGAAGCCTGTTGGGCCCCCTGTCTGAGGACAATTATGCAATTCTCAAAAGTCCTTGGAGAGTATAAGGTGACAATGGAGATCCAGACCTAAGGAGTTGGTTGGAGTTCACGTCTCTTGGTGAGAGAATTTATTTAGCCCTTCTTTTGTCTTTCTATTTGTCAAGTAAGTATAGAGTCCATCATCATTTTTTGGTATTAGAGCCTCTTTCTATTTATGGTTTAACATGGAACGAATGATGAAAGCATTTTCTTTGGTTAACTGAACGCGTATAGATGAAGTAAGTAGTAGACAAGCTGAACATGATGTTGAAGACCAGTATTTAATAGACTCATCCAAATGGAATCCCCCAGAGCTCACAAGCTCCCAGGTCTATAAAGATACTACTATAAATGTGCTCACAAAGAAAGTCATACTTAAAGAAGTAGAATTGAAATTTCGTATCTTAGGGGAAGCAACTCAAATAGTTGGTCTAAAACTCTTTCAAGATAAAGAGTTAGAGAAATTCAAAGAATATGAAAAAACCAAAACATATGCATATATACATTTTGGAGGCATTAGATTAGGTTTGGTTCCATTATTTAGAAATGGAATAAATGCTCCAGTTTTGGCCGAACTTTTCAACTCAAGACATCTAGACTATGAACAGGCTAGAATTGGGTCTATAATTGGAAATCTTATTACAGGCTGTCAATATGGTACAATATATCCAAATTACACAATGAGACTATCCGATATGCATCTAAAAGATGCATGGAAGGTAATGGTAGGTGTACAACATCTAAGGATGTTACCAGAATCGGAATATTTGTCTATTGTTATGCAAGCGTCATTCTAATTGACAAATACAACTCATCCCAAAATAAAACAGCCCATACTTAAAGACAGTGCTACCACAGGATTAGCTACGGCGGACGCCCAAGGAGTAACATATGAGGAAGTAAGATTGCCTGAAAATTGGTACTTCGAGTACTAGGTAGCCAACAAGGCAGTGAGGAAAGAAAAATGTACACAGAGGATAGTTTCATCAGAGGGAAGGATTCAAATTGTTCCTTCACACTAAGATCAGATAGAACGACCCATTTTTTGACAACCCAGGTTATCAATAGATATCCCAGAAAACCTGGTAGACTCAGAAAGGTCAAGTCGATCCAGTGGTAGTCATTCACATAGGTCTAAAAACAACAATCATCTGATCATTCCAAAAGAAAAACCTTTCATGGCTAAAGCCTTCAGATTTAAAGGGGTAATATTTAAAGAACAAAAGCAATCCTTACCAAAAGGTTATAAGTGATTAGCAGACTCTATAAATCAAAAAGCTTTCAGGCGTACAAGTACACCCACCATACCCCCAGTGGAAGAATGGTAGTTTCGAAATAAGAGGTTTCACAAAGGTGGAAAATGGCCACCCAAGACCAAATACTGCATTTCCAGTGATAGTACATCAAGGCAACCAAAAACAAGAGAAGACCGCGCCCCATTAATTGAGCACACGACGACATCCCCAAAAGATTTAGAGGAATCTTACTAGTTGACAAATCATCTTTCAAATTGGTGTAATCATGTTGAAGTAGCTATGGATGATTTAGGATGTCAAGGCGAAGAAATTATACATAATCTAAACTTAATCCAGGACAATTTAACTTTAGATAGACAAGAAAAAAGTGAACTAAGAAGGAAAAGATAACTTAAAAAGAAGAAACAATATGCATTTAACATATTTGAAAATTTAGGTTCATGGCAAGAATATCAAGAAAAAGAATGAGAAACTACAAGTTCTTAGTCTATACAAAATATAGAAGTTTTCTCTTTTTCTGAAGGAGAGAAATTAAGTAAAGAAGAAAAGAAATTTCCTGATTTCAAAACAGGGAATATAAAGCTAGAAGAAGCAGCTAAGAAATTTCCAAGCTTTATCTGTCCCAATTTGAACAAAGCACACGTCTTCCATTCTGTACCAAAGTTTCCAAGAGTAGAAGAAGATCTCATGGCATCAAACAGTGATGGCTACATCTTAGATTTAGATCATTCAAATAACCCTGAAGATTCAATTCGGGTTCGGATTGCTGCTTTATGGCAAATGCAGATAACAACCAAATTAGATAATGCTGCAATCTTTAATTTGGCAGAAAAAAGAATGACATGAATAGTTTATATTTGGTGGCAAGGGCCATCTCAGAATGAAAGAGAAGAAGTCATAAAAGTTGGTTCGCCAGTTTTTGAACAATTACTCAAAACACAATTCTGTATAGAACCAGAGGATTCAAAAAAGCAGGCTATGGTTGATCTAGCGAGAATGGAATTAAAATATGCAAAGAATTTAGAAGAGTTTTCCAGAGAATATTTCATGTTAGTAGTAACCTCAGAATTAAACAATGATTTAATTACTAAAGTCACATTTTGGTCAAAACTTCCACATAACATAGGTGACTTGGTAATGAAAGATCTTGAAGAAAAGGGTAAAAATCTGTAGGCTCTTTATTGGTAGATCTTATAAATCATTGTAAACAAAAATTGAAATATCTTTGTTGGTAGAAGAATGCTCAAGAAAACGCTACTAAACCCTCACAAGATTGTTGTAAAGAAATACTACCATGGACTCCTATTAAAAAGCAACATCATAAGAAAAGATACTATGGGAAATATAGGGTAAAGAAAGTAGTAAATCGAAGAAAACCATTTCCAAAGTATAGATACATCAAAAGAATAAATGCTCCAGTAAAAGATGGATGTTGCTTTATTTATAAGAAAAAAGGACACTTTGTTGCTAAATGTCCTAAAAATACATCATCTAAATTAAAGAAATGTCTGGAAATGGATGATTTCATTGATAATTGGTCTATCGTTGATAGTGAAGATGAATGCTCTGATGTTTATGTTTTATCTGAAGTTGAAGATTTAGAAGAAGAAGCTGATGTCAAGGCAAGTCAAAAAATGAATATCTATTTTAATTCAGATTGTGAGCCAGAATACGAATCAAAAACCATAGATGAAACTGGCATTTCAGAGTTTACCAAAGATACAGATATCTTGCCCAGGCATTCGAGTACACTAATCAACCCGGGTGCCACCTGAAGAACGGGGGAGTAGCAGTAGCTGTTGAATCTATCCACTGATAACCATGGGACCAGTTTGGACCGATGGGACTTACTAGTCTCGATCATTACAAGGGCGATGCTTACTTACTCGAGCCCCGTTCCTGGAGAGGAGACTCAATTTATTGCCTATGTAGGTGAAACATATGACATGTCAGAAAGCTCAAAGGACAATGAAGAATCTATGAAACAAGCAAAAATCAAAGGAAAGGAAAAGGTGAGTGAAATTTACTTAAAAGCTCCAAGTTTCTGTCTCGTATCGAAAAATATTGGCTACGCTACAAGCTTTCAATGTACTCCACAATATGATTCAGAAGCAGAAACAAATTTGATGAAGAAAATTGCCAAAGCCAATGATTTGTTGTATATAACAATAGAATTACAGTTAGGAAAAGATTGGGTTGAGGAAATGCCTTCATTGATTCAAGAGGATCAAATAATTTGGCGAGGCCAAGTTTGTTCAAATCCTCATGGAACCAATTAAGAAATATCATCAATTCAGAAACAATTGGTGGTAATGTAACTTTGACCCATTATGTAGTAATATTCCTATGTAAGTTGGGGGGGAGCATTATAAAGATCTCAACGATTCAGTATTATGATCAGTCAAGTAGTCTAATATTGGGAATGCCCTTCATAACATCAGTCCTCCCAATGACAATAACCAGACATAAAATAATTTGCAATATAAAGAAAAAGGCAGTTTGTGTAAATAGAGTTTCTTTAGCAAATTACGAGGTAAAGAACAAAAAAGTAAATAAAAAAACCAAAAGTAAGAAAACCAGAAAAAAGATAGCAATGATTGGCAAGAAGTTTTATAGACCTATGAAATAAAAGAGAAAGAACAACATCTTCATAAAGCTATTAGAGAAGAAGGTTGGTCAGAAGAACAAATAGAAATTCAAAAGAAACTACTCCATTTTTGTTCCAGCAATCCCTAAGAATTTTGGGATAAAGAAAGTTTGATGCATGACATTGAAACGCTCCACGATAATGGATGATAATGGAGTACAAGGAGGTGTTATCCCATGCACACCTCAAGATGAACAAGAAATGAAAGCCGAGGTAAAAGAGCTTCTTAAACTTAATTTGATTGAAGAATCAAACTTTCAATATTCATGCTCTGCTTTCATTATAAGAAATCATGCATAAGTGGTTCGAGGAAAAGCAAGAATGGTGATCAATTATAAGTTGCTTAATACAATCACAAAGGATTTCAAATATCCACTACCGTGACAAGAAGTAATAATGCAAAAAATACAAAAGTCCAAAATCTTCTCATGGTTTGATATGAAGAGTGGATACTATCAGATACAAATTAGACCAGAACATCGGCACAAAACAACATTTTCATGCTCGGGCGTTTCTTTCAGTTGAATGTAGTTCCTTTCGGTCTAAAAGATGCACCTGCTTTCTTTCAGCGAAGAATGGAAAACATTTTCAGCAGGTATGATGTCATAATAGTACGTATAGACGACATTCTAATTCACAGTGAGACTATTGATGAACACATTCTCCATTTGTATATTTTCATCAAGGAATTAGAAGCCCATGGAATTATGTTATATGATAAAAATATATATTTGTTCAAAGAAAATATTGAGTTTCTAGGAATCATTGTAATCAATGGACAAATCCAGATGCAGCCCCACATAGTTTAGAAAATAACAAGTTCCCTAGATGAATTACAGGATAAAAATCAATTCTGAATTTTGTACATAAATTCAATCCTAAGATTTCTGAGAAAACAGAGGCAGAAAACATTTGAATGGTGGATGGAGTGCAGTAGCAACTGTAGCTGTTCAAAAGTTAAAAAAGGAAGCGCAGAGCTTACCAAAGCTCAAACCTCTTGGTGCAGGGCAATTAATTCTACAAACTGATGCATCAGACGAATACTAGGGAGCAATATTAATTGAAAAAGAAGAAAATCAAGAAGAACAAATCTGCGCCTATAAGTTAGGAGAGTTTTCTTCAAGGAAAAATAATTATTTCACAGCAGAAAAAGAAACCCTGGCCATATTTAATGGAATCTATAAATTTAAGTTATATCTAACACCTCTCAAATTCATCATCAGAACTGATTGCAAAAAATTTCAAATTTTCCTAAATGCAAAAATTGGAAGGCAAATGGCTAGAGGTAGGCCATTATCATGGCAAATTTGGTTCCAACAATATGAATTCGAAATTCAATGGATACCAGAAACTCAAATTGGTTAGCCGATGTGCTAACAAGAGAAATGAACAAAATGTTCATTAGGTGCCATGAAGACAACCAATTAACATTGGTAAAAAGACTTCAATAGCTAGAGCAACAACTACCCGAGCTTGTAACTGAAATTAAAAAGCTGGTAGGATTGAGAATTAGAAGAAATGAATGGATAAATCAAATCAGGGGATACAAAATAAAGAAACAGTGGCCCTCAATCGGGCATCAGTATAGAACTATGCAAAATCTATTCATGTGAAGGGATGAAGGTCAAAATCTTATTTAGAGCCCTCACCAATATGCAGTACAATCCTTGGACACCACAAATCATGAAATATTTGAAAACCATCAACTACTACCAACCAGTTGGATGTATTGATTTCGAATGGGAATTTACAACTCAACAAAGTTTTTAGATGAAGATCAAATTATGATACAAGAAGATATCGCAAGATAGCTCACTTCCTTAAGAATTTCAAATCTGTGGGAAGCAGTGAATCAGGCTTTTCATCAAAGTTGGGGAGATGACTATAAAGGAGATGACAGTTTCCATATATTCAATATTATTTAACCCTTTGCAGACTAGATCATTAAGGATGGTAGATGTATAAAAAATAAAGAGACCCAAATATCTCAATGCATTGAAAGGTTGTTAAAATATTTAAGGTTACAGTCTACACCTTGGGAAACCATTGGGTTAATAGACGATATTTTATTTAACCCATTTGATGAGCTTTGGGAAAAATTAGATACAAGAGCAAGAGCTTTCAGGTTGGTTCAGAATAAAAAATTAATTCAAGAGTTTTCAGACAGGTTCAGAACTTTTCTAGAAAAAGCATTGCCTCATAAAAGAGCCATAATCAAAGAAGCAGAAAAAATAATCGGGAAAGAGAAAATAATCAGATTTATTATCAATGTCAAATCCTTAATCACATTAATAATTTGTTCAGGAAATTGAGATGATGACACTCTGTGTTTAATCTGTTTATTGTTAACCTTCAGGAAGGTGCAGCCATGTAATGTTTGATAATCACTAGCCTCAAGGAAAAGATCTATATCTGACATGCATACAATGGATAAGGCATTCAATCGATCATGAAATTGAGTTTGCTAATCTGACGGGTATCGAATTCCCTGTTAATCATGTCAGGCATCTAAATGCTATTAAAAGCTTGATTTAAAGCTTTGAAGTAGACAACCTAGCACATGCATATGCTTTATGGAAAAAAGAAAGATATGAAGTGACGGGAAAAGCAAAATCAAAAGATAAGATAGAAATAGGACAGTCATCCAGCGCCAAAGATGCTCATCCACCAACACCACCCTAGTACGAAGATGTTCAACTGGATCCCATTCTAGAAGAAATGGACATCGAATACATTCTAGAGGCTCTAGAACGACAAAAGGCGGTAGAGGCGGATATGACTTGCAATGATTGTGGAATGAACCCATGCGTTTGTGACTACAGTCATAGTGATTAAATTTGTACATAAGAATATTTGCTTTTATAAAAAGAAGGGTTTGCTTTTGTAAAAGTAAGATTGAGTAGACACTGTGCAGGTACGAGTGTCGACAAGACTCTCAATCATCATAGATTCTTAGGTTAATTTTGAAATTTGGACTTTAGATCCGAAGAGATTTCTTTGGTCTATAAATAAGTGTTTCATATCATCAAGGGGACACAATTAGTTGCGCTCTCATTTTATGTTGGTCAGTTGGTATGTACAAGATTGTTTGATTTAATATAGAAGCCTGTTGGGCTGCCTGTCTGAGGACAGTTCTACAATTCTCAAAAGACCTTGGAGAGTATAAGACGACAGTGGAGATCCAGATCTAAGGAGTTGGTCGGAGTTCGCGTCTCTCGATGAGAGAATTTATTTAGCCCTTCATTTGTCTTTCTATTTGTCAAGTAAGTATAGAGTCCATCTTCCTTTTTTGGTATCAGAGCCTCTTTCTGTTTCTGGTTTAACATGGAACGAATGTTGAAAGCATTTTCTTTGGTTAACCGAACTTGTATAGATGAAGTAAGTAGTAGACAAGTTGAACATGATGTTGAAGACCAGTCTTTAATAGACCCATCCAAATGGAATCCCTAGAGCTCACAAGCTCTCTGGTTTATAAATATACTACTATACCTGTACTCACAAAGAAAATCATACTTAAAGAAGTAGAATTGAAAATTCGTATCTCAGGGGAAGCAACTCAAATAGTTGGTCTAAAACTATTTCAAGATAAAGAGTTAGAGAAATTCAAAGAATATGAAAACACCAAAAAATATGCATATATACATTTTGGAGGCATTAGATTAGGCTTGGTTCCATTATTTAGAAATGGAATAGATGCTCTAGTTTTGATTGAACTTTTCGACTCAAGACATCTAGACAATGAATAGGCTAGAATTGGGTCTATATCTGTAAATCTTATTGCAGGTTGTCAATATGGTACAATATATCCAAATTACACAATGAGTCTATATGATATGCATCTAAAAGATGCATGGAAACTAATGGCAGGAGTGCAACAGCTAAGGATGTTACCAGAATCAAAATATTTGTCTTTTATTATGCAAGCCTCATTCCAATTGACAAATACAGCTCATTCCAAAAGGAAACAACCCATACTTAAAGACTTTGTTACCATAGGATTAGCTACGACTGACACCCAAGGAGTAACATATGAGGAAGTAGGACTGCCTGAAAATTGGTACTTCGAGTATCAGGCAGCCAACAAGGCAGTGAGGAAAGAAAAACGTCCGCAGAGGATAACTTCATCAGAAGGAAGGATTCAAATTGTTCCTTCACACTTAGATCAGATAGAACGACCCATTTTTCGACAACCCAGGTTATCAATAGATCTCCCACAAAACCTGGTAGACTCAGAAAGGCCAAGTTGACCCAGTAGTAGTCATTCACATAGGTCTAAAAACAACAATCGTCTGATCATTCCAGAAGACAAACCTTTCATGGCTAAAGCCTTCATATTTAAAGGGGTAATATTTAAAGAACAAAAGCAATCCTTACCAGAAGGTTATAGGTAATTAGTAGACTTTATAAATCAAAAAGATTTCAGGACTACAAGTACATCCTCCATACCCCCAGTGGAAGAATGGTAGTTTCGAAATAAGAGGTTTCACAAAGGTGGAAAATCTCCACCCAAGACCAAATACTGCTTTTCCAGTGATAGTACATCAAGGCAACCAAAAATAAGAGCAGACTGCGCTCCAGTAATTGAGCATGCAGCGACATCTCCAAAAGATTTAGAGGAACCTTACCAGTTGACAAATCATCTTTGAAATTGGTCTAATCATGTTGAAGTAGCTATATATGATTTAGGATGTCAAGTCGAAGAAATTATATAGAATATAAAGTTAATCCAAGACAATTTAACTTTAGATAGACAAGAAAAAAGTGAACGAAGAAAGAAAAGAGAACTTAAAAAGAAGAAACACTCTGCATTTAACAGATTTGAAAATTTAGGTTCCTGGCAAGATTATCAAGAAAAAGGATCATAAGCTATAAGTTTTCAGTCTGTAGAAAATACAAAAGTTTTCACTTTTTATGAAGGAGAGAAATTAAGTAAAGAAGAAAAGAAATTTCCTAATTTCAAAACAGGGAATATAAAGCTAGAAGAAGCAACTAAGAAATTTCCAAGCTTTATCCGTCCCAATCTGAACAAAGCACACGTCTTCCATTATGTACCAAAGTTTCCAAGAGTAGAAGAAGATCTAATGGCATCAAATAGCAATGGCTACATCTTAGATTTAGATCATTCAAATAACCCTGAAGATTCAATTCGGGTTTGGATTGGTGCTTTATGGCAAATTAGATAATGCTGCAATCTTTAATTTGGCAGAAAAAAGAATGACAGGAATAGTTTATATTTGGTGGCAAGGGCCATCTCAGAATGAAAGAGAAGAAGTCATAAAAGTTGGTTTGCTAGTTTTTGAACAATTACTCAGAACACAGTTCTGTATAGAACCAAAGGATTAAAAAAAACAAGCTATGGTTGATCTAGCTAGAATGGAATTAAAAGATGCAAAGGATTTAGAAGAGTTTTCTAGATAATATTTCAGGTTAGTAATAAACTCAAAATTAAGCAATGATTTAATGACTAAAGTAACATTTTTTTCAAAACTTCCACATAACATAGGTGACTTGGTAATGAAAGATCTTGAAGAAAAGGGTAAAAATCTGCAGGCCCTTTATTGGGTAGATCTGATAAATCATTGTAAACAAAAATTGAAATATCTCTGTTGGTAGAAGAATGTTCAAGAAAACGCTACT
This sequence comes from Pinus taeda, assembly GCA_000404065.3. Taxonomy (NCBI): domain Eukaryota; kingdom Viridiplantae; phylum Streptophyta; class Pinopsida; order Pinales; family Pinaceae; genus Pinus; species Pinus taeda. The sequence continues at coordinate 11,656 of APFE030453578.1, read as the reverse complement.
AAACCCTCACAAGATTGATGTAAAGAAATACTCCCATGGACTCCTATTAAAAAGCAACATCATAAGAAAATATACTATGGGAAATACACGGTAAAGAAAGTAGCAAATCCAAGAAAACCATTTCCAAAGTATAGATACATCAAAAGAAGAAATGCTCTAGTAAAAGATGGATGTTGCTTTATCTGTAAGAAAAAAGGACACTTTGCTGCTAAATGTCCAAAAAATACATCATCTAAATTAAAGAAATGTCTGGAAATGGATGATTTCATAGATAATTGGTCTATCATTGATAGTGAAGATGAATGCTCTGATATTTATGTTTTATCTGAAGCTGAAGATTTAGAAGAAGAAGCCGATATCAAGGCAAGTCAAAAAATGAATATCTTTTTTAATTCAGATTGTGAGCCATAATACAAATCAGAAACCATAGATGAAACCAACATTTCAGAGTTCAGCGAAACAAATGACATGTCATAAAGCTTAGAGGACAATGAAGAATCTATGAAACAAACAAAAATCAAAGGAAAGGAAAAGGTGAGTGACATTTACTCAAAAGCTCCAAGTTTATGTCTCGTACCGAGAAATATTGGCTACGCTACAAGCTTTCAATCTACTCCACAATATGATTCAGAAACAGAAACAAATTTGATGAAGAAAACTGTCAAAGCCAATGATTTGTTGTATATAATAGTAGAATTATAGTTAGGAAAAGATTGGGTTGAGGTAGACGTCTTCATTGATTTAGGAGGATCAAATAATTTGGCTATGCCTAGTTTGTTCAAATCCTCATGGAAACCATTAAGAAATATCATCAATTCATAAACAATTGGTGGTAATGTAACTTTGACCCATTATGTAGATAATATTCCTATGGAAGTGGAGGGGGGGTGTGGGGGAGCATTATAAAGATCTCAACAGTTTAGTATTATGATCAGTCAAGTAGTCTAATATTGGGAATGCCCTTCATAATATTAGTCTTCCCAATGACAATAGCTAAAAATAAAATAATCTACAATATAAAGAAAAAGGTAGTTTGTGTAAATAGAATTTCTTTAGCAAATTCTAAGGTAAAGAACAAAGAAGTCAACAAAAAACCAAAAGTAAGAAAACCAAAAAAAGATAGCAATGATTGGCAAGAAGTTTTGCAGACCTATGAAACAAAAGAGAAACATTGCTTTATTAAGATGTTGTTGTTTCTCTTTTATTTCATAGGTCTGCAAAACTTCTTGCCAATCGTTGCTATCTTTTTCTCATTTTCTTACTTTTGGTTTTTTGTTGACTTTTTTGTTCTTTACCTCAGAATTTGCTAAAGAAATTTTATTTACACAAACTACCTTTTTCTTTATATTGCAGATTATTTTATCTTTAGCTATTGTCATTGGGAGGATTGATGTTATGAAGGGCATTCCAAATATTAGACTACTTGATTGATCATAATAGTGAATTGTTGAGATCTTTATAATGCTCCCCCCCACTTTCATAGGAAAATTATCTACATAATGGGTTAAAGTTACATTACCACCAATTGTTTCTGAATTGATGATATTTCTTAATGGTTTCCATGAGGATTTGAACAAACTTGGCCTGGCCAAATTGTTTTATCCTCCTGAATCAATGATGGCGTCTACCTCAACCCAATCTTTTCCTAATTGTAATTCTATTGTTATATACAACAAATCATTGGCTTTGACAAATTTCTTCATCAAATTTGTTTATGCTTCTGAATCATATTGTGGAGTAGATTGAAAGCTTGTAGCATAACCAATATTTTTCGGTACGGGACAAAAAATTGGAGCTTTTGAGTAAATGTCACTCACCTTTTCCTTTCCTTTGATTTTTGTTTGTTTCACAGATTCTTCGCTGTCCTCTAAGCTTTTTGACATGTCATATGTTCGCTGAACTCTGAAATGTTGGTTTCATCTATGGTTTCTGATTCGTATTCTAGCTCACAATCTGAATTAAAACAGATATTCATTTTTTGACTTACCTTGATATTGACTTCTTCTTCTGAATCTTCAACTTCAAATAAAACATAAACATTAGAGCATTCATCTTCACTATCAACAATATACCAATTATCTATGAAATCATCCATTTCTAGACATTTCTTTAATTTAGATGATGTATTTTTAGGACATTTAGCAGCAAAGTGTCCTTTTTCCTTACAGATAAAGCAACATCCATCTTTTACTGGAGCATTTCTTCTTTTGATGTATCTATACTTTGGAAATGGTTTTCTTGGATTTGCTACTTTATTTACCCTTTATTTCCCATAGTATATTTTCTTATGATGTTGCTTTTTAAGAGGACTCCATGGGAGTATTTATTTACAACAATCTTATGAGGGTTTAGTAGCGTTTTTTTGAGCATTCTTCTCCCAACAGAGATATTTCAATTTTTGTTTACAATGATTTATAAGATCTACCCAATAAAGAGCTTGCTGATTTTTACCCTTTTCTTCAAGATCTTTCATTACCAAGTCACCTATGTTATGTGGAAGTTTTGACAAAAATGTGACTTTAGTCATTAAATCGTTGCTTAATTCTGAGGTTATTACTAACCTGAATATTCTCTGGAAAACTCTTCTAAATTCTTTGCATCTTTTAATTCAATTCTGGCTAGATCAACCATAGCCTGTTGTTTTGAATCCGTTGGTTCTATATTGAATTGTGTTCTGAGTAATTGTTCAAAAACTAGCAAACCAACTTTTATGACTTCTTCTCTTTAATTCTGAGATGGCCCTTGCCACCAAATATAAACTATTCCTATCATTCTTTTTTTTTTCTGCCAAATTAAAGATTGCAGGATTATCTAATTTGCCTGTTATTTGCATTTGCCATAAAGCACCAATCCAAACTCGAATTGAATCCTCATGGTTATTTGAATGATCTAAATCTAAGATGTAGCCATCATTGTTTGATGCCATTAGATCTTCTTCTACTCTTGGAAACTTTGGTATAGAATGGAAGACGTGCGCTTTGTTCAGACTGGGACAGATAAAGCTTGGAAATTTCTTTGTTGCTTCTTCTAGATTTATATTCCTTGTTTTGAAATCAGGAAATTTCTTTTCTTCTTTACTTAATTTCTCTCCTTCAAAAAAAGAGAAAACTTCTGTTTTTTGTACAGACTGGGAACTTGTAGCTTCTAATTCTTTTTCTTGATAATCTTTCCATGAACCTAAATTTTCAAATCTGTTAAATGCAAATTGTTTCTTCTTTTTAAGTTATCTTTTCTTTCTTCGTTCACTTTTTTCTTATCTATCTAAAGTTAAATTGTCTTGGATTAAATTTAGATTCTGTATAATTTATTCGATTTGACTTCTTAAATCATCTATAGCTACTTCAACGTGATTACGCCAAATTGAAAGATCATTTGTCAACTGGTAGGATTCCTCTAAATCTTTTGGGAATGTCACTGCGTGCTCAATTAAGGGAGCGTAGTCTGTGCTTGTTTTTGGTTGCCTTGATGTATTATCACTGGAAATGCAGTATTTGGTCTTGAGTGGCCATTTTCCGCCTTTGTGAAACCTCTTATTTTGAAACTGCCATTCTTCCACCGGGGGTATGGAGGATGTACTTGTAGTCCTGAAAGCTTTTTGATTTATAGAGTTTGCTAATCACCTATAACCTTTTGTTAAGGACTACTTTTGTTCTTTAAATATTACCCCTTTAAATCTAAAGGCTTTAGCCATGAAAGGTTTTTTCTTCTGGAATGATCAGACGATTGTTGTTTTCAGACCTATGTGAATGTCTACAACTGGGTTAACTTGACCTTTCTGTGTCTACCAAGCTTTGTGGGATATCTATTGATAACCTTGGTTGTCGAAAAATGGGTCGTTATATCATATCTAAGTGTGAAGGAACAATTTGAATCCTTCCTTCTGATGAAACTATCCTTTGCGGACATTTTTCTTTCCTCACTGCCTTGTTGGCTGCCTGATACTCGAAGTACCAATTTTCAGGCAGTCCTACTTCCTCATATGTTATTCCTTGGGCGTCCGCCGTAGCTAATCCTGTGGTAACACGGTCTTTAAGTATGGGTTGTTTCATTTTGGGATGAGGTGTATTTGTCAATTGGAATGAGGCTTGCATAATAATAGACAAATATTCTGATTCTGGTAACATCCTTAGATGTTGTACTCCTACCATTAGCTTCCATGCATCTTTTAGATGCATATCGAATAGGCTCATTGTGTAATTTGGATATATTGTACCATATTGACAGTCTGCAATAAGATTTCCAATTATAGACCCAATTCTAGCCTGTTCATAGTCTAGATGTGTTGAGTCGAAAAGTTCGGCCAAAACTGGAGCATTTATTCCATTTCTAAATAATGGAACCAAACCTAATCTAATGCCTCTAAAATGTATATATGCATATTTTTTGGTTTTTTTATATTCTTTGAATTTCTCTAACTCTTTATCTTGAAAGAGTTTTAGACCAACTATTTGAGTTGCTTCTCGTGAGACAAGAATTTTCAATTCTACTTCTTTAAGTATGATTTTATTTGTGAGTACAGGTATAGTAGTATCTTTATAGACTTGAGAGCTTGTGAGCTTTGGGGGATTCCATTTGGGCGGGTCTATTAAAGACTGGTCTTCAACTTGTCTACTACTTAGTTCATATACACGAGTTCGGTTAACCAAAGAAAATTCTTTCATCATTCGTTCCATGTTAAACCAGAAATAGAAAGAGTCTCTGATACCGAAAAGGATGATGGAATCTATACTTACTTGACAAATAGAAAGATGAATGAAGGGCTAAATAAATTCTCTTCACCGAAAGATGCGAATTCCAACCAACTCCTTAGGTTTGGATCTCCACTGTCGCCTTATACTCTCCAAGGTCTTTTGAGAATTGCAGAACTATCCTCAGATAAGCGGCCCAACGGGCTTCTATATTAAATCAAGCAACCTTGTATATACCAAGTGACCAACATAAAACGAGAGCACAACTAACTGTGTCTCCTAGATGATATCAAACACTTCTTTATAGACCAAAGAAGTCTTTTCAGATCTAAAGTCCGTATTTCAAATTAACTTAAGAATCTATGATGATTGGGGGTCTTGTCGGGACTTGTACCCGCATAGTGTCTACTCAATCTTTCTTTTACAAAAGTAAATATTTCTTTTTATAAAAGAAAATATTCTTATGTACAAATTTAATCACTGTGACTATAGTCACAGACGCATGGGTCCGTTCCACAGTCATTGCAAGTCATATCCCCCTCTACTTCCTTTTGTAGTTCTAGAGCCTCTAGAATGTTTTCAATGTCCATTTCTTCTAGAATGTGGTCCGGTTGAGCATCTTTGTACCAGGGTGGTGCTGGTGGATGAGCATCTTTGGCGCTGGGTGAAAGAGAAACGAATATTAGATGGAAAATGAAGTTTGTGCAAAGAATTAGGTTTTCATGCTTTGCTCTTCATCCATGCACCATCGGGGCCCTGGGGCATGGTTTGTGAGTTGCAATTTCACCATGGATGGGAGCTAGAGACGCCAATTTTTTTCTTGGCCTTAGACCGAGGGACTTGCTTGGCTTGGCTTACGATAAAAAGGCCAGTTATCTACAACTTTTCAGTTTTTGTCTCTGCGGACAGGGGTTGGCCCTGTAATGTTGTCTCCTATCAAGAAGTGGCCAAATTTGTGCTACGTAGATAACTTAGAAGTTTCAAAATTGATTTCACAGTATGCTTTTTGTTTTCCTTGAGGCGGATGCAGAGAGTGAGCCCATCAGGGTCACGTTTTGTTTATCTTTTCTTCTCTGATTTGGAGTCTACTGTGAGCATTGCTTTGGGTGTGTTAGTGGTGGTGGCGACTTGTGTATTTGTACCTAGAAGGGATTTTCTCCCACAAAAAGAGGCCATCGACCCTATTTGTAGGGAGCGTTTCAATCCTCGGGCAATGGGGAATCATTTTCTTTCTAGATTTTTATAAAGATTGTGAATGTGAAGACATCCCTATTATGGACAAGAACCTCAGACTCCGTCAATATTATGAAACGAAGTATAGAGAATAAGTGGGGCATACCTGTAGAGATTCAAAGTCTGATATATGAAGGGAAGTTGCTCCAGGGCAATTCGTAGGTCAAAGACTATTACATCATCAGGAATTCAACCATAGTTCTGAATTTGAGGTTGCATGGATGAGATCTAGGATCCATGACACAAAATGGATAAGTCTCCTACAAGGATGCAACAAAAGGAAAGACTCCCCTTCCTCTTGAACAAGCCCAAAACATTCAAGTACCACAAATCTAAAACAATCCAAGACCCTACATTGTTGAACAAATGGAACAAGTATCAATCACGAAAGTAAATCTTTCAAAGGTAAACTCTCTCTTTTCTACCCTCAAAACTAAAGTTGTTATTGGTAGGTTTAATGGTTTTTAGCCCAAACCTAAAGTATTACACCAGTGGGGTTTTTTCTCTTTGGACGTCAAATTGTGACATTTTTTTACATTCCAAAGGCTTTTTCATTGTTCAGTTTGACACACAAAAATACTTGGAGTTTGTATTGAATGAAGGGCCTTGGTTTTGGGGTAATGTTGGGCTATTCATTACGTCGTGGTTCCCAAAATTTGATGCTACAACTATGGTGGTCTCTACAATGTGTTGATGTTTCAGAATGTAAATGTCACTCAAGCACTACACGCACATCAACATCTTAGACTCCTCAGCGACTCTCAAGGAGTAAAGGGAACGCTATCATGTTGTTTTAAGTCGCTCAAGTGAGAGTTGAGTCCACGCCAATAATAATGCAACTCAACCCACTAGGTGGTCATAGAGAAAGAAGAATAAAAAAAGCCTAACAAACTATATACAAAATGTAGTGACCAATAAAATCTCTAAGGTTTGTGGCCTTAGATCACTGTAGATCCTAAGCTGTTATAAACATAGTAAAAGTGCAGTGAGTTAATAAGAGCTTAGGCTAAAAGGGCTTAAGTTTTATAAATCATAAGTTGTTGTCAACAATAAAAAGAAGAAAAAAGATTGCCTACAAAGCTTTATGCTTGAACAACTAAGTAAACAATATCCCTCTTATAATATTAGACATTAAATACATAAGTGGGGAAGTAAATAGATGAAGACATTGTAAACTTAATTTCTAGGTGTATTTAGCTTATGGGCGATTGGATATACCCTTAACGAAAGTCAACAAAAACAAATTTATCTATTTATTTATTTTATTTTATTTATTTATTTTTTTTCTTCAGGTGGGGAAACCTATCATAACTCAGTGGTCAAACTAGCGGTGGGTCAACTATTTCTAGCTTTTATCTATGAATGCGTGTTGACTCATAAGCATTATTTAAGGAAAACCACGTCATTTGGAATAACTTGCTGGTGGTCCGTAAGGGGGCGAGCTTTCACTTCTCCGAGATGCTTCGAGGTCTTGGGCCGTTAACCTTTTTGCTTACCTCTAAAGAAGACAAGCTCTTAACCAAACAAAAACAGTTTTAGAGCATACACTATGCCCAACATACTCTTAAGCCTTATTACAATGAAGTAAAGATATACCCTAAAATTTAAAATTTAAAATAATTTTAAAACTAGGTTAAAAAGATAACGTCCCATTTTACCATTAGTTATTGGTTTCGACGAATAAGCTATTTCCAAGTTAATGCGGCGGTGATGGCGACGAAACGAAAACTAATAAGCCATTGCGAAGTTGATGTGACGGTGATGGCGACAGAGGTTGGCTTGGACACAGAGTTGTTGAAGTGTTCCTCCTTACTGCAACCGTGACCGTGCTTACACGGCTTACTGTTAAATTGCCGTGGTCTGACAACAATGCAAACATCTAAACCCTATTTTAAATCTAGGATCCTATATCCATTCCAGTAGACTCCACTGCATGGGTTGGGTTCTTTGCATACCCAGGCTTTCAATTGCTTAGTCATCCATGACCATGGCCGCAGCGCAGAACCTGGTGATGCATGGATTGAAGCAACACAATTCACAAATCGTAAGTTTGATTCCTTCCTTCAGTCCGTCTTTCCAACTAAAACCAATTTTTTTCCTTCAGCGGCAGAGTTTCACGTTATAAGTAAAAGAAGGACATGCAATGGTTGCTTGCTTCTCCCAGGGCCAGGGCTTTATCCACAGCTTGCCTTCGAGTAGATCCCGTTGGTCTCCCGAGTTGTGTAGAAATCGCAGCTTGACAACAGTATCGGTCAGGTGCAGCAGTGACAAGGAACTTCAGCTTACAATGGCTGCCATTGTTAACAATGACACAGATTGCGTTGCAGAGGATTCGTCCGCTTCTTTGTGTGAAAATGGTAAGACTACCGTTATTTGAGATATGTTCTCAAATGTCTCAAATTTGAAATGAGATTTGCAATGTTTGACGATGGAGAAGAATAATTCTGAAATATTTGTGAAAAATCCTTAGAACTTATATTGATATTAAATAACATGATAACGTTTCAAAAAATGGATAAGATGAAAAATAACAACTTATAGAAGAAGCAGGGACGCCAATCTCTGCCCAAGAGTATTTAAGAGTAGTATGGACGCTGTGTTTGACTAAAGATTCCAGCTTTCACAGACTACCTATAATACCATATTTCAAAACAGCATCTACTATAAGGATTAAACTCCAATTTAGATTTCATTTCCATTTTTGTTAAGTTCACTTTTCATGGGGATAACTGATTCACACCATACACTTCAGTAAATTATTTATCTTAATTTCCATAAACTCTCTGTTATACGGTCTTCAATTCAGTTCCTCTTAGCCCTTGTTAGACATCAATACTAGAATTTGTTCTTAGTTGGGAATTGTATAATAGTATTTAACATTGTGAAGTTGTCCCCTCCTTGAGTTTCTTTGCACCAAAACATTTGAAGTGCTGAATGTTGAAGTCAATTTGGGCCTTCCACGTGGCATGCTCCAAAAGGAAATCTATTCACCTAAGGAAGTACTTTGATGATACTTAATTCCTCAATTTCTTCTCTTGGGTGGCAAAGATGTGTTATTGATTTAGAATAACACGGCCCTTATCATCTGTTATGTAAAAAATTAGTTGAGTTTAGGTTTATTATTTAATTTTAGGTTTAGTTAGACGAAAGGGCACGATCATAAGATCATGCCTTTTCCCAAAGGCGTGCCATGGCGGTATATAAGCCAGGAACCCCATTGTAATCATAATCATCTGTCTATCCATCTTTTTAATAAAATATTTATACATATCAATGTTTTAAGACTCCGACTCCGACTCCGACTCGGCCGAGCAATGACTCCGACTCCGACTCCGAAACGGTAATGACTCGGCCGACTCGTTTTCAATGACTCGGTCGTTGTAAAAAATACATTAAATATTTAGTTTTTTGATTAAAAAACATAATTTTGAAGATTTTAAACATAATTTTAAAGATTTTCATTCATGTTTCCAAACACACAACATTATAATATAGATGGAAGACAACATATGATCAAAGTAGGCTCATGAACCAATCCATTATATCAAAATGGTACCCAATGGCAATACATAGTCAACTGTCATACATGATCAAAGACTCAAAACAAAAAACACATAACCAAGGAGGCTAGAAATGGCCTCTACAACAAAAGTAAATTGTGACGGTGACCAGACTCCAGTACTAGTACTACTGGCTAGTAGCTACTGCCAGAGGAGCCAAGATCATGTCGATCAATCTTTGGATCATCATCATCAGAGTCAGACAGGGGGCCCCATGGCTCCTCATCATCATCATCATCTCCAACTGCAACTGTAGATGTGGTACCACTAGCAGGCTGTGCAACTGCAGTAGATGCACGCTGAGATAGAGTAGCTATGTGGCTGCGCTTCTGTCGTGGCTCAGGTTGAGAAGAGGAAGCACCTACAACTGGAGTCCTTGCTGGCTGTGAGACTGAGGCTGGTGGATCTGCATTCAACTGAACAGGCTGAACTTCAGCTGATGTCTCCAAATCGAAATCTAAACCAAGATCCTCATCAGGATCAAACTCTGGTGGACAACTCTCCACTACCCAATCTAACGTTGGATCAATGTCTTCCAACACAATGGGATCTGAATCAGGTCTTTTGTTCAACAAATGGTTTCGTCCGAGCCGAAGGTTGTACTGGACATAAACTAGATCATTTAACCGTTTTTGATCCAAACGGTTTCTCTTCTTTGTGTGAATCCTCTCAAAGACAGACCAATTTCGCTCACACCCAGTTGCACTGCAAGTTTGACTCAAAATACGAATTGCAAACCTTTGCAATTCAGGAACATGGCCACCAAAGGCCTCCCACCATTGTGCTGCAAAACACATAGGAGTGTAATGAATTAGCTCAACAAAATTACAAATTATATCTAACTTTCAAATTATAAACAATTTAACAAACTTTAAAAAAAAAAGTAAAACTATTAAGAATTTGAAAATTGAAATTTTTGTTTACCTGACTCATTTGCTTCTCTTGCAATCTTTGTTAGGTTCTTCCCAAAGGTACCTGTTGCATTGTTGAAGGTTGTGGCCTGTCGGTGTACCTCCAGCTGATCAGACTCCAACGGGATCATGCGTTCAATGCATTCAATCATTCCATCTCTGACCTCCCCCCTCAAAGCTCCTGACTCCTTAGCTTTATAATGATACCGTGGTTTCAAAAAATACCCAGCTGCATGTATAGGGTGATGGAGTTGATTGTTCCATCTTTCATCAATGATTTCCCAAATGGGCCCATACTTTGCCACTCTATCCTTGTATACCGTCTTTATTTCTCCTTGCCTGCCATAGCCTCATAAATGAAGCCCATAGCCAACCTTTCCCCACCAAAGCGCAACACCTTAACTAGTGGCTCGGCAAGCTTCACAACCTCTGCTGCCTTTCTCCAAAAAGTTTCTTCATAGATTTTCCTTTTCAATTCTTTGCCTCCCGGTTTGTTAGACCAATTGCTTTGATTCCATTCATCATTGAAAAACATCTTTTGCAAGTTTCTATGTTGGGAAAGCATAGATTGCAATGTCAAAAAATGTATAGCAAATCTAGTGATGGCAGGCCTAATAATATCCTTGCCCCCATTGTGTTTCCTCATGAGGCTCAAAATCAATGTATGATTGTAGATAAATTTTGTTATGCTTTTGGCATGATCTATGGTGTTTCTGACCCAATCTAATTTCCCAATATCCTCAAGCATGAGGTCTATGCAATGTGCAGCGCATGGGGTCCAAAAGATGGTCTTGTGTTTTTCCTCTAACAGTTTACCAGCAAGAACATAGTTAGAGGCATTATCTGTGATGATTTGCACAACATTAGCCACCCCCACCTCCTCAACAACCTGATCCAATAACTGAAACAGCAAGTGGTCATCTTTTACCTTATCAGATGCATCAACTGATTTTAAGAACATGGTTCCCTGTGGGCAGAATACAAGAAAGTTTATGATGGTACGATTTCTTTGATCAGTCCATCCATCTGACATGATTGTACACCCTGTTCTCGCCCATGAGTTCTTGAACTCTTGCAAATACTCATTAATGGATTGAATTTCTTTCTGCAAACGAACCCCCCTTAGCTCATGCATAGTAGGGCCTTTGAAACCTTTTCCAGCAGCATGTATGGCTTCAAACATAGGCTCATAATATGGTGAACGAGCAGCATTAAAGGGAATATCAGCATCATACCACCATCTAGCTATGTAATCACAAGCAGT
>APFE030453563.1:0-18940 GCA_000404065.3 Pinus taeda | reverse complement strand
AACCAAATGACAATGCCAGGAGGGCGATGGTTCATTGGCAACGAGGACAAGAGGAGGCTCAATAAACTCTGAGCTAGTCCTTTGCAGATCAGAATTATCCCCCACAAGACCGTTTCTAGCAGCTGGTTGGTCTTGTGCATATATCTCCCGTAAGCTCCTTGTACTCTGATTTATGAGAGGGGAATATGATTCACTGCTGGAAGCCTGATCTGGGCTTGGATGTGGATCATCATTTGCATGCACTAGATTTGTATCCGAAGACTCCGTCTCTACATTTGCATGCTCTTCCTCGGCATCTGTATGATCTGTATCTGCATCTGAGTGCACTGAGTCATCATCTCGGACATGAGGTAGATAAAACGTGTCTGCATGCGACGCCTGAGGTGCATGCGAAAGACTTTCCTCAAATTTGACACTTCGCTCAATGATGAGCTTGTCCGTAGAGGGAATGAGGAGTCGATATCCCTTCACACCATCAGGGTTTCCAACAAAGATGCACTCAATTCTCTGTGGATCAAGAGCTTTCCTCTTGTCAGAGGGGATCCGGGCCCATGCTCGAGAGCCGAAAACATGGAGGTGAGTGATCTCTGGTTTAATGCCGCTCCAAGCCTCAAAGGGGGTCTGATCCTTGATAGACCTATGAGGAGATCTGTTCTGGATGTAGTTAGCACAATTAAGTGCTTCGACCCATAGCTTATGAGGCAATGACTTAGCATGCAGCATGCAGGGAGCCATCTCTTTGAGAGATCGGTTCTTTCTCTCAGCAACTCCGTTCTGTTGCGGAGTGTATGGAACTGTGTACTGCAACTGTATGCCAGACCGAAGGCAAAGGTTCCGAAGTGCTATGTTAACATATTCCCCCCCATTGTCTGTACGGAGGGCTTTGATCTTTCTCTCTGACTGTGTCTCAACTAGTGCTTTGAAATTTTCAAAGTGCTCAAAAACTTCAGATTTGTTCCTGAGAAGATACACCCAAGTATACCGTGAGAAATCATCAATAAATGTAAGCACATACCTTGCTTTGTTGATGGAAGGATGAGGAAAGGGCCCCATGAGATCACTATGGATCAGATCTAGAGGAGAGGATGCTCGGTGAGTCTTGCCGGTGTCAAACTTTTCTCTGGGATGTTTGCCAAGAACACATCCTTCACAAACTCCTTCGGAGAAACTGATATTTGGCAAGCCTTCCACCATCTCATTCTTGCTTAGCTGCTGCATATACCTATAATTTAAGTGACCAAACCTTTCATGCCAAAGCCTACTACTCTCATCAGCATGTGTAAGCAATAAGGAGGATTCAGATTCAATAAATTCAGAAAATGTATACAGTCTGGCTCCATTGTTTACCTCACCAGTTGCAATTTTGGCACTGCTATGTAGATCATATATGTTTACTGCATCTGGAGTGAATTCCACTCTCTTTCCGGTGCCGGAATGGGTGATCTGATAAACTGAAAGCAGGTTTACCGAAATTTTTGGAACATGAAGCACATCTTCAAAGCTTCCATGTAAAAGTTCCACTCTACCTTTTCCGGTGACCTCAATAGGTGAGTCATCTCCCATGAGGATGGGAGGTCCTTTGCATGCATCCAAAGAGGAATAGACTTCCTTTGCAGCAGCCATATGATGTGATGCACCAGAATCTATAATCCATGCATCAGGAGAAGAATTAATTGCAACTAAAGCATGAAAATTATTACCTCTCCCATGTGGCGGATCCTCAGTTTTCTTCTTGGCGCCCTGAGGGATGTGATCCCCAAGGTTGTGCTTCTGAAGGATTTTTGCCATTTGGTCAATTTGTTTCTCCATGCAAGAAGATTCTGGATGGAATCCTCTTTGACAGTAGGTGCATCTGTTTCCTTTCTTCCCTTTTTCATTTCTCGAGCCGGAGGAGTCATTGAAGGGCTTGGTGTACCCTTCCTTCTTTGGATGGGAATGCGCTTTTCCCTTGTCTTTTTGCTGCTGATTTTTCTGACTTGAATCAGATCTGTGATGTTTATTGTGGCTGCTATCATGCACAGCAAGTGCATGCGCTTTTGGAGTCTTGATTTTTCCCATGCCAATGAGTTTATCTTGCTCAAAAATAAGGGACTCCATAAATTCTTGGAGAGAAGGCATAGTATAGGATTTACCTGTTGCGAGCCTTACTGAATGAAATTTAGACACAAAGACGGAGTATTCCGGTCTGAGCTTTGACATAATAGAGAGAATTTGGCGACTCTCCTCCTTGGATTTGTCAATTCCACAACCCTTGAGTTGCAGCAATAGATCATTATATTTGGTGAAGAAGTCTTGAATTCTATCATAGTTATGTGGATCCAATGATAGCAGCTCCACTTCGGGCATATGTCCTTTCATCTCATCTTGTTTCCCGTAGAGATCTTCAACCTTTTTCCAAATCTCATTGGGAGTATTGCAAGCAGATAGATGAAACTGCAACTCTGGAGAGATGCACATGCATATGGATCCATGGGCCTCATCCATACGGTTGAGGTACTTGGATTTCTCTATGGCTGAAGTGGGTTCCACTTCTGTAGCCATGGTAATCCTGTACAACCCTTTTTGACGAAGGTATCGAGCCATTTGGTCCTTCCATTCGTGATAGTTGTACGGTGTTAGGATCGATGCTTTGGGAAACTCCATTTTTCTGTCAATCTTCGATCTCCGAGCTGTAATACCTGCAAAATAAAGTATTGGTGCGCCTTTATCTAGCAACCTGTGGGCTCTGATACCATGTAAATGTGTTAGAAAACCTGCACAGATGAATCTAGCTAGTAAAGGTTGAACACACAGCTTTGCAGAGCAAAAACATTAAAAGAAAATTGAAAGAAGAAAAGAATGATTCATTAGAAAATATGTTACAATGCTCTTTATATAGCATTACTGGGTGAAGATCCCAAGGTAATGAACTATAGTGGGTGAAGATCCCAAGGTAATGAACTATAGTGGTGATCAATGAAAAGACTCAACACCTACAACAAGTTCCGGTGATAACTAGTCAGTTGCGGAGTTAAAGAAGGAGCAAATCAAGGAGTAAATCATGCAAAAGGAATCTTGCATGCAATCCCATGCTCTAACTAAGAGTCCGCATGTAGATGTGTAGTAGTTCCAATACAAAATGGAAGAGAATTATGGAAGAGTTGAGAGATGAGCCCTTTAGGTTTTTACATTCTCCGCCTAACTTGTAAAATAAATACAATAATTTTATTTAAAAGATGAAAAAAACCAAACAAAATATCAGCATATCTTTGCACCTTTTTGTGCAAACGCTAGTTAGCTTTCGTCGTAATTGACCCTCAAACCTCCACGGAAATTCGTTTTGATTCTGTTCACAATTCACACTCGATTTTGTACGCTTTTAAGTCCAATGTCCTCTCAAATACTTCAAGAGTCAATTTTCCACCTTTTGGAAAGACGTTGAACACAGTGCCAAAGTGGTATAAATGTTTGCCGAAATTTTTGGACGTCTTTCCATTTTAATTCTCACTTAAGTTCTAATAGGTGAACCGGGTGACTTAATGCTAGAGCCTATTGCTAAGTTTGTAAAACCCTTCATGACTCACTGCCTTATTCATACTTAGTGCGTAATTCGTGTTGGCTCTCTTGACCTGTGCCCCGCTAATTCCATTCACCCTCTACATGTACGCTTTAACTCTCCGGTCCTCCTAGAATAGTGGCAACTTTTAACCTTTTAAAAACGCGTTGTATACAGTGCCGAATTGATTAAATGTTTGGCCAATTTTTCAAACAGCCTTTAAATTCATTATAATTTTAATCCTCGGTGCTTTCTATGTTTTGGTTTTATTTTAAACGAGTGCTCTGGCCGTTTTGGTTTTTGGTATATGTTCGAGTAATTTATTTTTTTTACAAATAAATCTCGTAAATGAGTGTTTGTGGTGTTGTTATATATAGTTTCTTCTCTTAGAATTTGATTTTTAAAACTTAAATTAAGTGTGGGTCAAAGTACAAATTTTACCACTGAACACTGAATTCTTTGTTATATAGTATGCTATGAACAATGTTTTTTTGGAAGGATGTAAAAATATTTATATTGTATGGTCATTCAAAAGTTTTTATGGACTGGTTTAATGGAAGTGTTGGTTTAAAGGTTTTTCATTTAGAATAGTAACAAAGGAAAATTTTGTTGCCTTAAGGATCTTTCATTTAGAATAGTGTTAAAGGAAAATCCTTCATGTTGTGCAAGTTCTTTAGACATACAGGGAAAATAATGCCATGAGCAATATGTTATCCAAAGAAGCTTTCCTATTAGATGTTTGGTTAGTTTCTATCTGAGAGGTCTCTAATGATAATGGTTTGTCTACTTTGTCTTTTAATCTATGTGGTCCTATTCAAATCAGATTTAGTTAAGTTACAAGATATGCTTAAGGTCTAAGATATATTTGATATTTTGTTCCTCACCCATTTTTTAGTTAAAATGTGTAGTTATGTAGTCCAAAGATTATACGTTTTTATTCTCCAAGAAATATAAAAAATGTGTTTTCTTTTTTTAAAAATGATTGGTAAATTAGTAAATACATTTAATAAATTTTCTTTTAAACCTTACTTTATTTTCTTATATCTTTAGGTATATGAGTATATGCTTTAGCAAAAAAAAATCCCAATAAAAACCAAAATTTAAATGGTTAAATGGTTTGCAACCTCGCTAGGTGGAGGTGGAGGTTGGTTATCTGGGAGAACTCTCCCAGATCTCAGGTTAATCTCTTGGATTTCCATAGCATAAGCTAGATATGATGTTTCTCCATTGTATACGTGTTGAGCCTACTAGTTATTGAGGTTCTGATTTGGCTGGGCAGGCATCTAGGGTTACTTGGGTGGTGTAGAGTGTAGGAGTTGTGGTTGGGCAGGTGGTGGACGCAATAGAACTAGAGCATTGTTGTATTGGGGCCTCCACCCCTGGAGTGGTGTACTCCACTAAGGTTGTGGAGGGGCATAAGGTTGAAATGACTGGATGGCTTGTTGGGAGTGATACTGAGATGCATAGGACCAAGGAGGGGGTGTAGACTAGGAAGAATGAGCAGGGGGTCCCCAAGAAGGTATGGATGTGGTTTGGTTGGGGTTGTAATATGCATGGGAAAACCCTTTCATGCCCTACTAGTATGGTCTAGGCCATGAGGTATCCTTTGGTTAAATGGAAATTCATTCCTAGGATGCCTCCTAGTGCATCTAGGACAAAAATGGCCAAGGCTCTCTTTGATTCTTCCTGCTTCCTCTTAATGTTCATGGTGTTCATTTGCAAGGCAAGGGTTTGCAGCATCTTGCTTTTGAAATCTTCCAGCATGTTTCGAATTTCACCATTGATGGATGTGTTGGAAGATGATGTATTGGGAATAGGTTGACTACCCCTACCCTTTTTCCTGGATGCCCCAGAATGGTTTCTAAAGATAGTCTCGATATCCTCATAGGGTAATTGGTAGATATCTCCTCCTGCTAAAAAATGTAAGGTATCCAGAAGATCTTCTCTTACTCCCCTAAGTAGGACCAGCTTTACTGACTCAGGGTCAAGTGTGTACCTGGCCTTTTCTAACTAATCTGGAATCTTTCTTCGTAATCCTCTAAGGATTCATCATTGCCTATGGTCATCCTAAAAAATTCTTCTTTAGTATCCTCTGACCAACAGTAGTCCCGATATTTGTTGTTAAAGGCCTGTTGCATCTGAGCCCAAGTTGTGTTGTTATCTAAAGGTAAACCCATGAACCAACACAATGCTGCATCCTTGAGGGTAGATGGAAATAGTTTTAACTTTTACTCATCATCTATATAGTCATAGGTTTGGCATATAACAAAAAACTCAAGGGTTCCTCCAGTTCACCTAAGGGTTCCTCTAGTTCACCTAAGGGTTCCTCCAGTTCACAGCCACTGAAGAAGAGAGAAGGTTGGTTGTTGGATGCAGGGGGGGTATTTGGAAAAAAATTCCCTAAGTTGTCCCTATTCCTACGAGGCATGAAAGGAAATACTTATGGTTTGGTTTTATACCTTTTTTTAACTTGGAAAGTACTTGTAGAATTGAAATTGTTGATTGAATGAGAATTACCAACATAATGAAAAAGTTACTTTTTGAATTGAAATCCTACTTGAAAAATGGAAAGGAAAGCATGCAATGCAAAATGAAAGAAAGGAAACAACTAGATTACTTTTGCATAAATAAACTAATGGCAGAATATTGAAGACAAGAAATAGAAGGAAAGAAAGCACTAATCACATTCTACTCAGACATCTCCTCGGCAGTGGCGCCAAAGACTGATGAACGGTAGTATTGCAGCAAGGATGTTGCAACTCCTAGGCTACCAACATTACTTATCAACCCAGGGTTCATACAAACTTGGAGGTGACAATGTTGTATGCATAAGTAAAAGTGATGGTTCTGCCTATTGTCACTGTTCATCTCGTGAGAGACCACTGGGGTTCCAAGCCAAACTTTTATAAGGTCAGAAGAAGCTTGATTCTTTGATGGAAGAAAGGTAAATCTACTCTAAGAGAGTTACTCTACTGCAGTAATGGAGAAAGCCAACAGGTAATGCTAAACCACACCATACCCTAACTAACCATTTAAGAGCCGAGTTTTTCATTATTTTTGATCCTGCAAGTTCATGAATGATGGTTATAAACAATTTTTTTTAAATTGAGGTCAAGTGGTAGCTCGTGTGGCAATGAAGAAAGAGTGTTTCTATGAGATTCCAACAAAATGTAATTATTGATGAAGACCATATCAAACATTTTGTATTTATATTTAATTTGTGTTTTATGTGTTAATGTAAGAATTAAGGGACTTGGAAATAATGATTACAATAGTAAACATGTAGATTTGGTTTGTTGATTGGTTGGATTGTTGAGATATTTTCTCAACAATCAATATCTTAGATAAAAAATTGTTGTATCTCATAATCACCAAATATACTTGATGTAATTGTGTGATTTGGTGAGTAATATATAATTTTTTTTGTGAGCAATATGTGCACTGCGTTAGCTTCTCAAAATCTAGGAAAATCCCACGACACGGTCCACCATATTATGTGCATTAAAAAACATGTTAATACTTCACCATTTGGAAGGTTGTGCATTGAATAGTCCATAGATTTTAGAGTTTAATAGTTTGGGGTATAAGCATATCACTGTTTGGAAGGTTATGCATTGAGTAGGCCACAATTTTGAGATTTCAACAGTTTTGAGTTATAAACATACATTTTATTTTGGAGAAATCATATTACATATGTAATTTGGTTACATAATAGTGGCCTTTTGAGGTTTAGGAGGGGTTCATACCTTTGTAAAGTATCTAAATGTTATTTTCATTTGAAGGTAATTTGAGCTACTTGAGAAATATCTGAATGAATTTCTTTACATTTTAAATATGGGCCATTTATTTCTGATCAATTATGACCATGGAAAAATATTTCAATTTTGAACCATTATAATGAGAACCAAACTAGGAATATATGATTTATGGAAGTTTGTTTCAAATGGGTTTAACAAACCCTCATGGTAGTTGTTCTATGAGGTTATGACATAAGATCAAAAGGATAAACATTTTGTAAACATGAAGAAAAATGAAGCATTCAAAAAATGTTTAGATGACAATATTGTTCTCAAGATTGCAACAACAGTCACATATAGAGAAGATTAGAATATTCTAGAAATGGCATACACTCAGAGGAGGAGTAACATTGTTAAACAAAGTGTTGCAAATGTTAATGAAACTGTCATTGTAACGAGAGAAGGAGGAGATCTTGATATTGTATAAGTAACAAGAGAAGCTGTATAATGGGCAATGGAAGAAGAAGAATACATACAATATATGGAGAGTATAGGCAACCTGAACACTATAGAAAAACTTGAAGACATTACAAAAGGAAAAGGTGACTTTGTAGAAGATGCAAAGCATGAACATGGTAAAAATAGTGAAGCTAAGTGTGTAGATACACATGTCAACGATGAGATTAAAGTTAACATTGTGTAAAAACCTATTAGTGAAAGTTGAAATTGATTATGTGGTTGTATTATTTATTGTTGAAGATTTCTTGCAAAGGAAGATATTGAAAAGTTACCATAGTTTCATCACAAGAAGGAACAAAAAAAATGAGGAGAACCATCATATTTCTTGAAGAGTATGTGACAATGGAAGATAAGATGAAGGAATATGATTTTTTTTCTTACAAATGTTGATGGAAACATTCAATCAATAGTAGTTGAGATACAAGTAGATGTATAAAATTAATTAGATTAGGATGATACTAAAGACGAGGAAATATTGAAGAAGAAGACCAAAGTAAAGATGAATTACAAAACAAGAAAAAATAAGTAGAATATAGAGTTTGGAGAGAAAATAAGAAAAATGTTGTAAAAATAGAGCCAAGAACAACTTGCCCCAATATGGAGAATTAAAAAAGTTCTTGATTTAATCTCACATATTTTACTACTATTTGACACCTATATCAGCATAAACTAATGGTTTTATTTACAAGGGAGTTGATAATACTAGTGAATGTAACATTTAAGATCAAGGAAGAATGTTAGAGAATAATCTCTCATGTTAACTAGTTTAATTCTCTAATTGTATAATACTTCAACTTAGTTTTAGAATGCTAGTTTTAGTAACTATTAGTGATAATAATTCTAGGAAACTCGTGCAAATTTTAGATATATTTAGAAGTTATTAATTATAGCTGATTCTAGAAAATTTCTTATCTATGTAAAATCTATTTAATGATGAGTAGACTTGTAATGATGCAGGTGTGTTTTCCTCATCCTATCTACCTCTTTATACATATTTTCAATTGTTATAATTTCTCTTTGTAGCTTCAACTTTTCCCACCAACAAACATTAAGAATTTAAAAAAATTGTAAATTTCACGACACATTGATCTAAAAATGACAAAAAATATACATTGAAATCAATGGGGTGATTTATTTTGAATTAGAAAGATTCGTTGACTTGGGCATCTATGTCTACTTGTTTATTGTTAGAGAATCATAAATGATATCTTTAGATGTTAATAGACCAATTGATATTTATGGTATTTAATAGGATTATGACTACAGATAATCTTCGTCTTCCTTTTCACTATGTTTATTGTTAATCTATACATCCATGTGAATCATGTTGGTGAATTGTCTTCAGAATTCTAATTCCTTTTCTAGAGATTAAAACTCTATTGCATTATTTGCATACATAGATGTTACTTGTACTTCTTCAAAATAGTCTATTAATATATATCAACTAAGATCATTGGATTGATTTCAAAGTACATGTGAATATCAATTTCAGTTTTTTGTTTCTATATGAATTACGATATCTAGATTAATATCTCTATAATCTTACCATGATGTTGTTCAGTATATTAATTTCATATTTAAATATAAACCTAGTTGTTCACATTTATTTCAACATCAACATTTTCATTGAGTCATAGATACAATAAATATAAACCTACTTATTCTCATTTATTTCAACATCAATATCTTTGTTGAATGCCAAGGTCAATTTCTATATCCAACAACAACTTTTAAGACTTGTTTTTTACATATGGTTTCTTCTCTCGTTAAGTATAATCCACTTTGTAAAGCAAAAAGTAATGAAAATATTTCTTTTTTAATTTATTTTAATGATCAATTTCTTATACATATTTTCTCTTAAAAATATAAACACATGAATAATTATTTTTAACTTTTAAAAGTTCACAAATTATATTAAACCTACTTATTCTCATTTATTTCAACATCAATATCTTTTTTGAATACCAAGGTCAATTTCTATATCCAACAACAACTTATAAGACTTGTTTTTTACATATGGTTTCTTCTCTCATTAACTATAATCCACTTTATAAAGCAAAAAATAATGAAAATATTTATTTTTAATTTATTTAATGATTCATTTTCTTATACATAGATTGTGTTTCTAAATATATAGATACATTTAAATAATTATTTGTACTTTAAAAGCTCACAACATTTTATATTCCTATATTAAATAAAAACAAAACACATAAAATTATCCTTTAATAATAATTAAAAAAAAATACAAACGAGCTTTAATTTAAAAATTTCTTCTAAGTTTTAATAATTCTTTATACTAATACTACGAAGTACTTTGAGAAAAACTTATTTCCTTTTAGAAGAACTTATTTTTTTAGAAATGTAAATACAGGAATATTTTTTTTAAATACAAATTATTATTTATATTAAAAAATACTTAAAAAATATCATATTTCCAGTCATCTAAATAACTTTAATAATTTCATTCTATTATTACAAATTGCAATTAAACTCATTTTAACATTATTTAACACAGTATAATTTATATACATTATATATGAGTGATGGAATGTTATATAATGTGGTTTTAATTTCTGATTACTTTGACAATGTTATAGTACTTCTATATACTTTGTATATATAAATATATATATATTTGAGTTAAAAATATTAAAAAATTATTTCTAATAAGTTATAATTTTCTTCCTTTTACTCCCCACATGATTTCTATATTCATTATACCATTTTTCCCTATTATTTAATTTCAATTTCAATTTTCACTTTTTTTTACTGCTTTTTATTTTTTATATTAATTACTATACTTTTCTCTATATTCCTATCTTTCTTTTCTTAAAGACTATAATTATGAATTCGCACGTTCCATTATATTTGTTTGTTTCTGTGTTATTTTACTTATTTAAAGTTACATTGCACTCTTTATATTTTTCTACATCTTCATTATTCTTTATATATTTTCCTTTTTGGCTCCCGTTCAAAGTCCTTTTGCGAGTTGGCACGTTCCCTTTTGTTGGTTTGTTTTCTATGGTTATGTTTACTTATTTAAACTTACATTTCACTCTTTATATTTTTCTATGTTTTCATTACATATTTCTCATTTTTTTTGTAAGCTGGGGCGGGACTCTCCGATTTACATGTCTATTAAGTACTCCTCAACGGGGGAAGGGTAGCTCAAGATTTGAACCCATGTCTATTAAGTACCCCTCAACGGGGGAAGGGTAGCTCAAGATTTGAACCCAAGACTTCCCGTTCGGTGAGACTTCATTTCCACGGCCATTGCCGTTTGAGTTACCCCATGTGGACTTCATTACATCTTCCTCATTATTCTTTATACAGTTTCATTTTTTTTCTCCCATGCAAAGTCCTTTTGTTCCATTCTGTTTTGAATCTATTTTATTTTATTTATTAGTATTAGATTCCATTTTTTTCATTATAAACACTATTTTTATATATTAAATTTTGTTATTGTTGTTTTTATTATATATTTTAAATTTTTAATGTTTGTATTATTAGTATTTATTATTATATTAAATGTGTGATATATTTAATAAGAATCAATATTATGATAATCATTTAAATACACTCAAGGTATTATACATTTTTCATTGCTAATATAAAAAAAATATAAAAGTTAATATATAATTAATTAATTGTTTTATATCACTATTATTATTGATAATTACAAAAAAAATGTATATATGGATTAAATATATATACATTCTTAAGAACATGTAGCGATATTCTTAATAAACTTGTAAATAGTCGTTCTTATAATACCATGGCTTATCACTATCACATGGCCAATATGACATGTGTTGATATGTCATTTTTAATGTATTAATTTGAGATAAATTAATTAAAAGTACATAACTAATTTGGAGATAAATCTTAATTCTTGATATATGAGTAATACTATAAAGAATCCAACCTATTCCATATAGGTTAATCTCTAACATCCATCTATATTTCACCTTTTACATTATTTTACTTTATACCATTTTTTAAACTCATTTTATATCTCTATTTTTTTCTATCTTCACATATTTTATTTTGATTCATTTATCCTTTTTAATTTCATCGTTATATCATTTATTATTCATATTTTATTATATATTATTATATTTTTATATTATTTTTATTTCCTTTACATCGTTCTGTTATCCCTATAATCATGATACTTTATCCTTAATATTGTTTTTATTATTCCTTTTCGTATTCGATACGTCTGATTATTTACCTTTTCATGATTTATGTTATGATTGTTAGTACACTTATATATAAATCAGTATATATAGGTAGGTATTAGATATAAGTATAGAGAATACTATAATAGTATATATATCCTATATCCTATTATTAATATATATTATTATTGTATGACGAGCTCAACAAGAAAGGATAGAAAGTATAGATTCAAACGTCCTTGAAACAGCCTTCTTTTCAAGGGGACAACCTCCTTTACATTTACGCAATGAACCATTCTGTGATTTACAAATGCAAGACCTCATTTCTATATATAGGAGTCTAAGGGGTCATAATATAATGAGAGCCGACATAGCAATAATAATGTAAGGGCACATAATAACAATAGTGGACTTCTATGGGGCACAATAATAAGAATATGGGGACTACATGGGCACAACAATATAATAAGGGGGTTGTACTAATAATAATAAGGGGTTAAACTAGTAGTAGGGGGACCTAACATACCCCTCTCTTTCAAAAAGCATTGTCCTCAATGCTTGAGTAGTTCCTGATGCTTCTGTATAAAATTGTCATCCTTCCATGTGGAATATTTAGCAGATAAGTTCTTCCACTTGAAGAGATACTCTGAAATTGATTGATTTTGTACATGTTGACTTCTCGGTTCTGTGAATGCTTCAATTTCCAATACGATTTTTCCTTCCTTGTCAAGTTCTAACAATATTGTTGGAACTGGAATCTTTGAAAACTTTAGAATGAATTACCCCCCTGCTTTGACATTCTTCCATTCATCCCTTGCTTTGTTTATCAAATTTGGTTGGATAATTATACCAACCTCTACAATTTCTACAACCATATGTTCAATTTCACTCCTTTGGGCATATGGATATCTATAAGGCTTGATGTTTGAAGGAACACTTCCTGGAACCAAATGAATAGCTTGATCATGATCACTAATACGTGGGAGACCTTTTGTAACAATTGCACCTAATGTAGATCAAAATATTGATGCATCTGTAGTATCTAGTTTATTGGATCCTTTCCATCAAACTTCCGCATATCACCTTTTCTTGATTTTAGGAGCTCGATATTGAAACGACTGTAACTCTGTAATTTCAAATCTTTAAGTTCTGGAATTTGGGCCTGCAATAGAAATCTGATTCCTCTTTCTAAACCTGCAAGCCTGGTCACAATTAGATTCCTGAAGAAAGAGCTATTCCCAATTTCATGTGATGACCTAATTATAGACTAGTTCAGTAGAGTGAACTTGTAACACATGCCCCGCATCACTATTTCGTCCTTAGGTTCTAAAGAGGATACCCAACAAACTACAGTTCATCTGATTTTTTCACATTTTATGAAATTTGAATTAGATGCTTAGAGAGAGAGTTATGATGATTTTCCCAAGGTTACCTGTTTAGAATGTAATTCAGGAGCTTACAGAAACCCTAAATGTCTTGGACTATATATTTGAAAATATAACAAAATAAGATCTCAAATTCCGGTCCAAGCTTCACCAAGTTTTTAGCTCAAATGGGTTTTAATTTTAGAGTCTGAAACTTTGTATAAAAAAAATATAGCGCAAATGTCACGATGAGTTGTTTGTGATGTAATTCTAGAGCTTGCAAAAAACCTAACTTCCTCATATCATATCTTTGAAACAATAGTGACACAAGATTTGAAATCGGACCCAAGGTTCAGAGCAATTATGACTAGAATGGGTTTTTTTCTGCTTCTGAAACATTGCAGAAAAAAATTATAGTGAAAATTCGACGATGACCTATTTGGAGCAGTGAGACCCTAGAATCCAACCTCTGATACCAAATGTTATGAAACCAGCTCACAAAAAGATAGAATAGATAGATCAATGTCTTAGAAACTAGCCTCTTCGAGGGGGCAACCTCCTTTACATTACACAAATGAACAATTCTTGGATGATACAAAAGACATGACCTCCTTTCTATATATAGGAGTCTAAGGGGTCATAATATAATAAGAGCCGACATAACAATAATAATAATAATGTAAGGACACAATAATAATAACAGTGGGCTTCTATGGGGCATAATAATAGCAATATGGGGACTACATGGGCACAACAATATACTGAGGGGGTTGTAATAATAACAATAAGGGGTTACACTAGTAGTATAGGGACCTAACAATTATATATACTAATTTTCATTACTTTCTATTTGCAAATTTTACTATTAATATTAATAATAATTTTAATTCTATAATTGTTTGTATACTTTTTGATAAAAATATATTGGATGTATTTTAGAAATGTGTGCAAATACATAAATAATTATTTTCAACTATTCACAACTTATATTCCTTTCAAGTTTACCATATTCTAATGATAAAAAAAATTAATAGCATCATATTATTAATATTATTAAACAATTATATCTTTAAAATGATATTATTATTAAGGAATTTAGACTTTTGTGATCCATAACATTGTTTAGAGAATTTTCGGCGAAATCACATAAATAATAATTTGTCGACGCGTTTCGAACCAACCAGTGTGGTTCATCGTCAGGACAAGATTTCACCGAAAATTCTATTATTTATGTGATTTCGCCGAAAATTCTCTAAACGATATTATTATGTATTCAGTCGATAGGATTTTAATGGTGAGGTTCCTCCTCACGACATTGTAGTAGACTCGTAGGCCTTCAAAGAATATACCATTTTCGACAAAGTGATTGATTGTGGACCTCCAATCTGCGATTTGCTTCACCCAAGGTTATTTGACTCTTAGTAACAACACACCAGCCGCATGGTGGAGTGTGATATCATGACAATGGAAAGGACATTATGTCATAAAGCCAGTGAGCGGTGCCTTCTAGGGCTAAGCCCATTAGCTTGGGACAGGGGTCTAATTCTTAGAATATTGTGCTACATATTGTTTTAATGTGTAACGCATGGGACCACATCACATGGGCCTGGGCCCTTATAATATCGTGGAATTGTAATTGGAAATTTCACAATGTAGCATTTCGTTGTAGTCCCAAAACTTGCGATCTCTGATGAGTAACATGGTCAGATTGTTATCGTAAAAAATAATGTCCATTCAGAGCTGCTAGTCCCACTAAGACCGGTAGCTATCTTAGAAACAAGCAAACTAAAGTTACTTGTGTTTTCCTTTATGAGAAATAGATGAGAGAGAAGCAGAGAGTACCAACCTGAGTCTTCTGCTTGGCTCCTTGCTTGTTTCCTCTCCCCATTGACAGATCTTTGCCGCTCCTTCCTCGCTTGTTCGGCTTCAAAGAACACCTATAGAGTCAAAGCAGCATAATACCATCAAAGCATATAGATATATAATCGTAAACAATATAGGATCAGATATATATCGACCATACAAATGCATATATCAATTCAAGATTCAAAGGCATTCAAGAATATTGAGGAAAACTCAAATAGCTTTATTGATAGAAGTAGTAGAAGAGAGGATTACAACCCATTGATCTGACCCAGCACCATCCTCCCAGAATGAAAGCCCTCTTCACCTCATGAAAAGCTAGATCACCCAACACTATGATGTTGAAAATGCAACAAGATGATGGAGCTTAGTGAAAAGAAATCGCGTTCACTAAGTGGGCCCGTAGGCTATTTTTGGCGCAAAGTCTATTTTTAGACATATGGATCATGGTCTATGAGTTGCAGGATACTATTTATGGATGATTGGTCATATTGGTAAAAATAGATGGACCTCTATTTTTAGACATATGGGCGGAGTCTATTTTTAGACTGCCAATCAAAAAATAGAACAGTCGAATATTATTAGCTCTTAATAATATTTGGACTATAAACATTATCTTATCCTCTTACAGCACTTCAGTTTGAGCAACAGATGTGGCACATGTAACTGCCAGAAGGAAATACGCTTTTCCTATGGGTTAGTTGAGCTATTGCATGATGGACTTCAGTTAGAACTCAAGTGATCGAGTTTGGTGGAGTTGATTGAAGAGTTGATGGATTTGTGTTCGGTTTGACCTAGTTGAACTAGTTGTATTTAGTCTAACTGACAAATACACTAGTGATGAGTGGTGTGAATTAATTATTAATTAATTCACTAATTATTAACTCATAAATCAACTAAAGAATACATCAATTAACTCAGTGCATGGATAGTTCAGTGGAGACAAGTGTTAGAGGTGAGTGAAAGGGAAAGACAGCTGCCAGTTGTGACTATAGTTGTGCATGAGATTTTCACAATCAATGGATTGAGATTGCCAATGAGGATTGCGTAGTGCAACACAAGGGAAATACGAGTTTGGATCAGCCATTCTCATCCATTCTCAACAGGTATTGCGCAGTGGAGGAGATTTGAACCTGTGATTGATTCAGATCTTAGCTAGTTTGTGTGTAACAGGTGGAGTTGGGGGTTTTCAGCTGTATGCTTTCCCCAGTACATACTGTGTTCTAACATCGCCATAGAGATAAGATTCTTCTTCAATCCTGGAACATGCATCACTCCCTTCAATACGAACCCTTATAAATTGCATGTAGATGGCTACGCAACAATGGCATGCAAGGCAAAAGGAGTGGTGAGCGGGGATGATGGTGAGCTGTGGCACCGGAGATTGGGCCACCTTCACCATGGAGCTTTGAAGATACTACCGCAGATTTCTACTGGGCTTCCTAAAGGCACTCTTGCATAGTCAGATCAATGCAAGGGGTGTACTTTGGGAAAATTTGTGAAAGCCACCTTTCACAAGAAGGATAGTCGCGCCATGACGATCCTTGAGAAAATTCACACAGCTGTGTGTGGACCTTTCTTAGTAGATTTGACAGCAAAGCACAGGTACTATGTGATCTTTGTTGATGATTTCTCTCGAAAGTGCTGGATCTTCTTCATGCAGAAGAAGAGCGAGACATACTCAAAGTTCTGTGAGTTCAAAGCACTGGTAGAGAAGGAATTGGGGAAGAAGGTGAAGGCTCTTAGGAGCAACAATGGTGGTGAATTCATCTTTGGCGAGTTCAAGGACTTCTGCAGTGCATAAGGGATTTGAAGAGAGCTCATAGCTCCCCATAACCCACAACAGAATGGGGTTGCTGAGCGGAAGAACAAAATGATTGTGGGTGCTGCACGGGCGATGTCGCATGATCGGGGCCTACCCCTTCACTTGTGGGCGGAGGCATGCAATACTGCAGTATATGTGCAAAACCATTGTCCTCACAAGATACTTGGCATGAGTACACCCGAGGAGGCTTATTCTGGTAAGAGTCCTGATATTTCCCATTTGAGGATTTTTGGTTCTCCTGTTTACATGCATGTGACGAAGGATGCTAGGAAGAAGCTAGAGCCGACCGCAGAGGTTGGGATATTTATGGGGTACACTGATATGCCCCACAACTATCGTGTGTATTTTCTAGACAGTCGCAAGACTGTTGTGCGACGGGATATCAAATTTCAGGATGAGAAAGCCATGAAGTGTTCGCTTGAGAGGGAGCCACACTTGCATGTAGATGAGGAGCTATTAGTTCCTAAGGATGAGCTTCAAGATGTGGATCAGCCACAAGATGAATTTCATGGAGTGGAAGAGACCACTCATGCAGCGCAAACCATCATAGGGCGAAAGCGCACTACAGAAGCTAAGCGATTGGCTCAAGATGCAGAGAAGGTTGTAGGACCACCTACAGCACAACGCAGACAGAGACTGTCACCTGATCGGTACACTGGATACATGGTTCTTGTGAGCAAATGTGTCGTGACTGAGCCATTCTCTTTCGAGGAAGCTGTGGAGGATCCCGCATGGGTAGATGCCATGGTGGAAGAGTATGATTCGATTGTCAGAAACAATGCATGGGAGATTGTCCCAAGACCAGAGAGGAAATCAGTGGTGGGTTCAAAATGGATCTACAAAGTGAAGTAGGTAGATGACGGAAGTGTGGAGAAGTACAAGGCAAGATTTGTTCCCCGAGGCTTCTCACAGATAGAGGGGATCGATTATGAGGATACCTTTGCACCTGTAGCAAGGTATTCTTCCATACAGACGATTCTTGCTCTCTCAGCGCAGATGGGGTGGCACATCCATTTAATGGATGTGAAGATTGTGTTCCTCGACGAAGTCATTGAGGAGGAGGTGTACATAGAGCAGCCCGAAGGTTTCGAGATCTTTAGCAACGAGTCACATGTGTGCAGGCTCAAGAGAGGCACATCGAGATATGGATTGTGGTACAGACAGGAGGATGAGGTGAAGCTATGTGGCTTCACGGATGTAGATTGGGCAGGGAGCCCAACAGACAGAAAGAGCGCATCTGGAGGGATCTTCAGAATCTGGTCGACAACAGTTTCTTGGTACAGCAGGAAGCAGAGATCCGTGGCACTCAATTCAGCAGAGGCCGAGTATATGGCAGCAAGTTTGGCTGCATGCGAGGCTATATGGATGAGGAAGATCCTGGTCGGGTTGTCACACTTAGAGCTTACTATGATTTATTGTGATAACTAGAGTTGCATTAAACTCTCGGCTAATCCAATATTTCATGATAGATCCAAGCACATTGACATCAGGTACCATCATATCAAAGATTGTGTGCAGCGGAGAATCATGTTACTTTCATACATTCCCACGGAGGATCAAGATGCTGATATCTTGACAAAGGCGCTCACCAGGAGCAAATTCGAATACCATAGAGGTAGGATAGGAGTTGTAGATAATCGATATCTTGTTGAGAGGGAGTGTTGAAAATGCAACAAGATGATGGAGCTTAGTGAAAAGAAGTTGTCTTCACTAAGTGGGCCCACAGGCTATTTTTGGTGCAAAGTCTATTTTTAGACATATGGACCATGGTCTATGAGTTGCAGGATGCTATTTATGGATGATTGGTCATGTTGGTAAAAATATATGGACCTCTATTTTTAGACATATGGGCCGAGTCTATTTTTAGACTGCCAGTCAAAAAATAGAACAGTCGAATATTATTAGCTCTTAAT